>WHSE01000248.1:0-33167 GCA_012295165.1 Asparagus setaceus
CATGCATAGTCCAAGATATGACTAATTTGTATTCACCAGATGGGTTCCAAACAGGTTTTAAAATGTGAATTCTTTCAGGGTTTATCAAAGGTTTACACACCTTATTGTAGTGCAGTTAATAGCCAAAATGTTTGGTAGAAGGTCAGTTGGGTTTGTTCAAGTGTAAGAGAAAGCGTAATCAGGTCACACACAAATGACTCAAATGCCTTCATCTTTTGCAGAAACACATTCAGGAGTTACTCCATGGATCACCTAAGTACAATGAAATTCTCCTTGAGTGCCATAAGCAAGAACAAAAAAGGCAAATAGAAAATCTGATTGTACAAGTTCTGACCAGGATTTATGATACGATTGGCTTGACTGTTTAATTTTGATCCACTCTTGAGGAGTTAACTCTATGCCAAGTTTAACACCTTTTGCGATCTACTTCCATGCAAACCCCACCCGTTTTTCGTCTAACTAAGAGTATTCAACCTTTATGTTAATATCCAATATCTATTAAAGTGTCCTCTCAGTTGGTGGATGATGGTTGTTTCAAACCCATGCTAGGACCTGCCTCTTCAACCTCTGTCATTCGAAAAACTTGACAATTGTCGGTCCCCTCAAGACAATCAACCTTTAGTTTCAGAATCCTATTCATCCATCAACATCTAGGAAGAAGCAATTAGTCCTGTCCAGGATTTCTCTGTGTCATATTCTTGTACACTGTGGATAATGACCTCCTTAGTATTTAGTTTATAGGAACATCACGCATCCGATACCTCCAGCACTGGTCGGTCACTCAATTATAGCTAAGAGTGAAGAGTGCACAAGACTCTGCCAAACACTACTTCAATGATGTTTAAGCTTTGGGATCAAGAATTCCTGCTTCTCCATGCAGTTGCATATTGCTATATGCATGCTCTCAGTTTTGCTTCATCTAATCCAATGGTTATGCCACACTACCCCATGGACTTTGGTCAAGGGGAGGGGTCAGGGAGGTGTGTTAGAATTCAGATTTCAAAGATGAGCTCCTAACAACCTTCCAAATGGGTTTCTAACTGACGACATAGAAATTTGTTTCTGATACATTGACATACAATAGCGAGTACACAATTATGCTAAAAAAATTTCAAATAACCAAACCGATGCATCTGTTATTTGGGACATGCCATTACGGATCAAGATATTCACCTTCTACACAAATGGCAGCATGACGTTAACTATGAATCAGCTGTTGCTACTGTTCAGGTTGTAGATCTCTACATTTCTAGAAAGCAAATAAAACAAAAAAAAGGTCATACACCTATCACAAATCATGTACCTTGTTTTGGCAATTGGAACTAACAGCAGTAAGTGGAACTTCAGCATATTGTGTATCAGCAGGAATTATTTGATAGGACACTGCAGCAATCACCTGTATGATGCAGATGATGAAACTACTGAACGAATATATTAAAATTGCAGTTTAATATTACAAAAATAGAAATTTATTGCTAAAGTAAAAAAAATGTGTGCACGCCAAGACGCGGAGATTATATTGATAGGAGGATAAATCTCACATCATGTTTCCACTGTCAATTCATATCTTCAGTTTCATTAAGATTCCTCAATAAAAAATTTATGACAAATTGGCACATCTGAGATGCATCAGACTAATTTGGCATGGATTTAAGGATTAAAATAACCACTTGTGCAGTTCAGTTCATCAATATATCATCATTTACAGTTTTTCCCTTGAGAAGAAAGAACATGACTGAGTTGGCATATATTTTTGTTTTTATATACGAACAGTGAATTTACAGGTGAAAGAACTATTGATTGGCCAATTTCATGTAATGATCATGTTAGTTCATTCATCTGTAGCATGGAGAAGGCTGTGGAGAGATTTTTCTTCTTTTACATATCATGTTTTAAGAAGACCAAAGAACAGTTTTACTAGCAATTCCAGGGGCTGCTCATGCATTGGAGGGATTTTGTACCTGATACAGATTTTCCAAGCTTTTCCAGGTCAAGGGCAACAAAAGTAATGTCACAGGTGTATCAAAATTCTCGATCTTTAAATCATGGAGAAACCCATCGCCATTTATCTTTTGTTTCTTTTTTTTTCTTTCTTTTCTTATTCTGATACTATTGTTATCCAGAGGCCTTACAGTTTTTTTCCTTTCTAATATTGTACGGTTTGGTATAATGACATCCATAAACCTCTATACTGGATTGACAAATTGTTACTACTTTAGTTTTGATTGCCAAGAAAAAGAATTCATTGGGAACTAGCATACACCCAACAAAGAAAACTGAAATATTGGAGTTGATTAAGTTAAAAATAAAGACACTTGTACCCTTTAAAGAAAGGTAATGACAAGTTAATCAAAACTGGATAATCCATTTGATTCCTATGAATAAAGCATGAATCGACTTCATTGAGTTTAGAAATGAGAAGAACGGAGTGACATTGCAGCTCTCTTCTTGTTTTTGGGAAAACTAAGTTGTTTTCGTTTGTGGTGTTTAGGTGTGAGGTTGGGATTTCTCTTTCTCGTAATCTTCCTATTTGACAAGGGGATTATTTGCAAACTTCACCCATGGATGTAGGTCAAAGCTAACTGAACCATGCAAATTTTTTTCTTTCTCCTATTTCCATTAACTATATTTTGTTGCCTAACTACTCTACTTTGTGTTGACATCTCCTTGTCAAGAAATCCAGTGGAAGTCTGTGACAGTTGGAGCATGCTCTCAGAAGGCAATTAATTGTCTTCAAAATATTTCTGAATTTTAGCTCTCTAGTAACTATAGCAGCGTGCGTGAAGGTTATTATTGATGACGTTATGAGGTTAGAGTGACAAAGTTGTTTCATTTCTTAATTTTTTATTTTCTAGGTATTTTCTACTCCTCTTGCCTTCCTTCCTATGAAGGCAGAATAACACTGCATTCACCCAACACACAGGATGTCAATCAGTTTTCGAATAGTAAGATAACAAGAATGGGAACTTCAAAAAAAATCAAGAAAAGATAACAGGGAAAAAAAAAAGAGCACCTAAACCATAGGATAAAGAAAGCACCAGGCCAATATTATCAAACATGGATAAAGCTTACATTGCCCATTCCTTCAGTGTAATTTGATTTCATGATCAAAGTCCTATACTTCCTGTAAAAATGATGAAAACATAAGTGCAAGAAATTAGTAGGGAATCCTAGGGCGATCTCAAAGTATAATCATAATGTGACAGCCTGCTTCATTGAAACAGCATATAAGTTATTTTTTTGAACAGAACACTACTTGCCACTTGGCAAAGAAAACCTTACCCATTTGAGATGCATTTTTCAAGAAAATGAGATTCCTTTCCTGTATTTGCAGCATAGTTCATGTCAGGAAGCTGTTCCGTATAAAGCTTCAGTACTTCCTGAAACACAAAACAACCAGGTGATGTCGACCAGCTTTTCCTCAAATACAAATACAGGCATCTGGAACAGACAAACATATCTCAGGAAAAATACAAGTACCCCCAAGATAACCCAAAAGATGAAGAATAAGAAGAAGAAAAACTCTGGATTCCAGTTTAACAAAAGTTTTTCTTTTCAAATATTTTCGAGAAGCCTCCATACTCACTGTTGCTTGTCTTATTATTCCTAAAACACATATAATGGCATCTAGGCAGGTTATTGAAAGTTCTTTCAACTGCATTGAGTTTAATCGGTAACATAGCACTTATTTTCACCCTTATGCAAAACAACTCAACTAAGAATCAAGGACATGCTAACACCAACATGGGTACTAGAGACAATAAGACACAACTAAGAACATACACACAGAAGAGCAGTGCCACTGCAAGAGGTGTAGAATTAGTGATATATCGAATTGTACAATTAATTTTGCTCAACTAAGCTAAACTTCCCAACTAGCGGGCAATGAAATGTTGAATTGCATTCGTACACCATAAACATTTATATCATGATCTACACTGGAGGGCTAAACAAGACATTACCTCAAGGAGGGATTTAGTACAGCCGCCTCCGCCTTTAGGATCCGCGAGTACAAAAGAATAGTCCTCAAGAGGAAAAGAATTCTCTCCTTTACGCAGCAAACAAACAAATCATTAAACTTTGTAAATAATCAGAATTTTTTAGTTTTGAGTAAAACCCCTATTTTAGATTCACGAATCCAACAAATTGACAGTAAAGTTAACTAATAACCAGGAACAGAAATCACCAGTACTATTATTCTGCAGGCTGGGGCTGTAATTTCTCGAATGGTCTACTGCAGTAATTTCAAATATTTACCATTTTAGATTTCCTAAATAGAAAACTTAACTATTAAAAAGGAAAACAAAAGGTGGAGATCTGAAATCTTACTAGATATTTTGATCTTTGCTGCATCAGGCACCGAAATGAGAAGACCTTCATCAATTGATTCACAGCCGTAACTATCCCCATCGATCTCAACCTTGCAGTTCCCTAAATCGAGATCGAATACGAAAAATGAGAGATTTTAAGGGTATTTTTGAATAAAAATTAGGTTTTGAGAAATACCGATGAAAATTGGGAAGGAGAGGATCGCTTTTTCGCGCCATCGGCTTCTTCGAATATCGGGGTGTGGAAATTTTGGGGAGGCGATCGATGTCATTTTATGGAGAGGGAGTTGTTTTGGAGATGAAAATATTAAATGGGCTATTTAAGAAAGCCCATTAGGGCATCTCCTTCAGTAAGGCCGAAACCCAAAGCCACACCTCTTCCATCTGCAATATTCAAAACAAAATGAAAAAGGAAAAGATAAAAAAAATAAAAGGTTTCATATATTGCGAAATCGAAAAATCAGCCCTTTCTCTCGAAATTTAAGGCTCAATGGCATAAAGATACCACAAAGCTTCCAATATGTAGCACAAAATACCATGTTTATTTTCCAACAAAAATATCATGAAGTTTCTTCTCAGTAAGCAGTTACTACTACTGCAATAAAGGAATATTCCAAAAAAAAAAGAGAATACTCCAAAGAATATGCCCATGTGCATGTCACATGATTTTGAATAGAACTTAACCCTATTGATTGCATTATTTAATGCTTGTACCTACCCCTCGCTTTTTAAAATTTTCTCATTCTATTTTTAACCCTAAATTCCCAAATTCCTTAATGTTCTTCCACACACCAAAAAAAATTCCCCAAATTGATCTTAATCTTCTCCAATTCAATGCCGCAACCATGAAGTCAACCTATGGAGTTTCAAGCTTGTTCAGTTATGGTGGAGTGAGGAGAATGAGACAAGATTGTGATATTCTAGAGCAATTTCATCACTAGAAACAAATTTGGACGGAGGAGAACTATCGTCGAGATTTCTTTGGTCGCCCAAATTACTAAACTCCATCCAAATGCGATTCTTTGAATCGAAGATAAACCCTTTCCACGGCAAGCTCACATTGTGATTAAGAAGTTTGTAGGTGAGAGAGATTAGCAGAGAAGAAGGAGCAATCAAAGGGTGATAGAGGACAAACCGAGAGTGAAAAATAGGAACTTAAGTTTAGAGAGAAGAAGATTATGGCTAATGAAGACCTATAAGGGTAGAGAAAAGAATTAAGAGGATTGGAGGCTTATTTGAGGGAGAAAGATGAATAATCAAAGAGCAAGGAAAGTTTAGCATTTAGAAGTTGTATTGTATTTGTTGTCACTATTGTGATTTGGTTGTATTTTGTGATCAAATTCAGTTAGTGTGGATTGTTTTTGGGATGATGGGTTTTGTGAAAACTATATGTTTTTGTTGTAATTTGGAATTTATGAAATCTGAATTTGGTTATGTGATGTTTGCAACTGTGGCTTGCATTTTGTGTATGTAGATGCAATGTGTCTGTGGATGCAATGTGCACAATTATGCAATGTGTATGTGGTTTTTAAATGAACATAATCCATTTATGTACATATGGTTATTTGAGGGATTATTAACCTGTAAAGAAATCAAATGTGTACACAAATATGCACGAAGCTAAATTGTGCATAAAAGAGATCACAACATGCATATTTCAACTTCTCGCACATGTATTATGTATAGACACATGGCAAGCATTTAACCAAAATCTTAGGGTTTCATATACAAGTACATAAATCTGGAGCTTCATATAAAATAACTGAAATAACAAGCATGTAACTAAATACATACCTTTCATATACCAAATACGTACCTTTCATATATACACACAAAGTAGGAACATTTTTTACAAAATACCAACATAGCCACAATTTCAACATCAAAAGAGGTACATAATTGAGCCAAAATAGGCTATAAATGAATCAACATAACATGAGTTTAACTCAAGCACAAAAATATAATACAAGTGTTCACTAAACACCATCATTTCTACTGTGATTCTTTCCTGCACCCTTCTTTGATGCCATAGCTGCTAGCTGATCATCAATTCCCTGGAGAACACTCCTTGTCAGATTTAGAAATGGATTGAAATACGGAGTTGGAGCTTCAGACTGTATGGATGTTGTAGATGTATTAGGCTTCCTGAATGGAATATTTGACCACTTTATAGCTTGTGTTGGCTTTAAAATTATAGCAGCATGGACACTATTTTGAGAAGGATCAACAAGAAAGCATGTTGGGATCATTCTATTACCTGACATCCATATAGTTTATTTCCCATAGAAACCACCTTTGACGCAACAACCCTCCCCGAGCAACTGTACTAGGTCTGTATACTATTTCCCGTTTGTTTTATGCTCATGTAGTGTAGAAACACTTGTAGTATTAGGTTCTTTCTTTATATATCAAGCAGCCTATTCATGAATTGAGGATAATAATTAAACTTTGAAAATTAATGCTACAACATAAATGCATAAAATTACTACAGAATGATATACATGTTTACTGTCTTGTTCAGGTATACCCATATATGTAGAAGCTCCTACTCCACCTATATTATGTCAAAGATTGGGGCCTCAATTCACAAAACAAAATAAAACGAGGGCTACCGCACTAAAAGCGAGACGCGACCGCTACAAAGAAAATTATTATAGTAATCATCAGAAAGCAACAAGAAAAATTATTATTATATTTTAAATAGTGATTTTCAAAAGCTATAAATAGGCCTAGAGTTCTTCTTCGAAACTCATCCTAAACAACAACTCCTCGCATATAGAAGAGAGAGAAAATAATAAAGAGAGTATCTCCTTGTAAGAAGAGATTGTAATCTCCTAAGTTTTTCTCATAGTGAATTCTTCTATCCTGTCTGTGATTTTTACCCCAAATTCATTTAGGGTTTTCCACGAAATCGGTGTTCTTTATTACTTCTATAATATTTTAGTCAGCGACCGCTCATCATGCTTTGGAGATCCGTGGTATTGTAATCGTTAAAATTAAAATGTTTGATCGGCATAACACGCACTATTCAAGATGTGCGACGTGAAGGGCTCAAGAAGAATCTATTGTCTTTGGGACAATTAGATGAATGGGATGCAAGACCCATATAGAAAATGTGATCATGAAAATTGTTAGAGGAGTGCTTGTAGTGATCAAAGGAGAAAAGATAGTCAGAATCAGTACATGCTCAAGGGAGAACGATGCATGAAGTCGATTCATGTGTGGCATCAACCACCGTGGAGAAGAAGAAATGATGATGTGGCACCATAAACTAGGTCACATATCGAATGAGATTTGAAGATTCTCTCCATCGTAACCTCGCCTGGCTCAAATCGGTAGCTCTTCCGCTTTGTGAGCATTGTGTTACGAAAGCAAGCAAAGATCGGTCAAGTTCAACACATCGAAGTTCTAGAAGCAATGCTATTCAAACCGGTTCATTTTGATGTATGGCAAGCACCCGCCACATCCATGGAGGTGCTGGCATTTCGTGGTCCTTTATTGACGATTACTCCTGAGATGTTGGGTGTACCCTATCAAGAAGAAGGCGATGTGTTCTCGCCTTTAAAGCCTACAAAGCGAAGTCGAGCTTGAATCGACAAGAAGATCAAGTGTTTGAGGTCGATAATGGAGGAGAATATACGACGGAGAATCTAGCATTCTCAAGCAAGAAGGCATCAAAAGATAATTCAAGACAGCGATACTCCACAACAAAATGGAGTAGGAGCTGATGAACGAACTCGCTGGAAAGAACCGAGTAATATTGACAACTGCAAATCTGGATAAAATCTTTTGGGCGGAAGCAGTAAAAATCGTCTGTTATGTGGTGAATCGATCTCCATCAACCGCAATATAGCTGAAGATACCGATGGAGATGTGGACTGGCAAGCCAGGTGATTATTCCAACCTCCATATATTTAGAAGTCCAGTGAACGTAATGTACAATGCCCAAGAGATTACAAAGCTGGATTTAAAATCCAAAAAATGTATATTCTTGGGGGTATGCTGATGGAGTAAAGGGGTATTGCCTGTGGGATCCCATTACCCACAAGGTTATCATCACAGATATTATCTTTGTAGAGAATCAACCGCAAAGAGAAGAGAAAGGAAGAAATGTGGAAGGACTCGAGGCCAGATATTCGTAAAAATGATCAAGATTTTTCCGCAAAGAGAGCATGATGTACAAGAACCGTGGAGCCCGAGGCACCGGTTCAAGGTCAACTCGCGGAGAGAAGACTGCTCTCGTGAAAAGCGGGATGATTGTCATTGCTTGAACTGCTACAAACTTCAAATACATAACGAAATTCAAAAAAGATTGCCTTTTATAAGGCTTATAATGAAAATCAAAGAATTACAACTTTAACCCAAGCACAAAAATATAATACAAGTGTTCACTAAACACCATCATTTCTACTGTGATTCTTTCCTGCACCCTTCTTTGATGCCATAGCTGCTAGCTGATCATCAATTCCCTGGAGAACACTCCTTGTCAGATTTAGAAATGGATTGAAATACGGAGTTGGAGCTTCAGACTGTATGGATGTTGTAGATGTATTAGGCTTCCTGAATGGAATATTTGACCACTTTATAGCTTGTGTTGGCTTTAAAATTATAGCAGCATGGACACTATTTTGAGAAGGATCAACAAGAAAGCATGTTGGGATCATTCTATTACCTGACATCCATATAGTTTATTTCCCATAGAAACCACCTTTGGCGTTAAACAACCCCCTCCCCGAGCAACTGTACTAGGTCTGTATACTATTTCCCGTTTGTTTTATGCTCATGTAGTGTAGAAACACTTGTAGTATTAGGTTCTTTCTTTATATATCAAGCAGCCTATTCATGAATTGAGGATAATAATTAAACTTTGAAAATTAATGCTACAACATAAATGCATAAAATTACTACAGAATGATATACATGTTTACTGTCTTGTTCAGGTATACCCATATATGTAGAAGCTCCTACTCCACCTATATTATGTCAAAGATGGGGCTCGTGGGGCCCGTCAAAACAAAATAAAAGCGAGGCTGCTACCCAGCGAGCAGGCTAGCTTCTGATAAAATTATTATAGTAATCATTTTAAATGGCAGTAAAAATTATTATTATATTTTAAATAGTGATTTTCAAAAGCTATAAATAGGCCTAGAGTTCTTCTGCTCATCCGAAACAACAACTCCTCGCATATAGAAGAGTGAGAGAAAATAATAAAGAGTATCTCCTTGTAAGAAGAGATTGTAATCTCCTAAGTTTTTCTCATAGTGAATTCTTCTATCCTTGCGAGTGATTTTTACCCCAAATTCATTTAGGGGTTTTCCGCAATAAATCGTGTGTTCTTTATTACTTCTATAATATTTTAGTTGCGACCACGCTCATCATGCTTTGGAGATCGTGGTATTGGCTGTTAAAATTAAAATGTTTGTGGTACAATCGCACTATTCAAGATGTGCGACATGTGAAGGGCTGAAGAAGAATCTATTGTCTTTGGGACAATTAGATGAATTGGGATGCAAGACCCATATAGAAAATGTGATCATGAAAATTGTTAGAGGAGTGCTTGTAGTGATCAAAGGAGAAAAGATAGCTGTAAATCTGTACATGCTCAAGGGAGAAACGATGCATGAAGCTGATTCATGTGTGGCATCAACCAGCCGTGGAGAAGAAGAAATGATGATGTGGCACCATAAACTAGGTCACATATCAGAATGAGATTTGAAGATTCTCTCCGATCAGAACCTGCTTCCTGGGCTCAAATCGGTAGCTCTTCTGTTTTGTGAGCATTGTGTTACGAGCAAGCAGCATCGGCTGAAGTTCAACACATCGAGTTCTAGAAGCAATGCTATTTACGGCCGGTTCATTTTGATGTATGGCAAGCACCAGTTACATCCATGGGAGGTCGCGAAGTATTTCGTGTCCTTTATTGCGATTACTCAGGAGATGTTGGGTGTACCCTATCAAGAAGAAGTATGTGTTCTCGATCTTTAAAGCCTACAAAGCGCAGTCGAGCTTGAATCGACAAGAAGATCAAGTGTTTGAGGTCGAGATAATGGAGGAGAATATCTGGACGGAGAATCTAGCATTACGCAAGCAAGAAGGCATCAAAAGATAATTGATGCAGTATACTCCACAACAAAATGGAGTAGCGGGCGGATGACAGAACTCGCTTGGAAAGAACGAGTAATATTGACAAGCTACAAATCTGGATAAAATCTTTTGGCGAGCGATAAAATCGTCTGTTATGTGGTGAATCGATCTCCATCAACATAATATAGCTGAAGATCTGATGGAGATGTGGTGGCAAGCCGATTGATTATTCCAACCTCCATATATTTAGAAGTCCAAACGTGAATGTACAATGCCCAAGAGATTACAAAGCCGGATTTAAAATCCAAAAATGTATATTCTTGGGGTATGCCGATGGAGCAAGGGGTATTGCCTCGGGATCCCATTACCCACAAGGTTATCATCACAGAGATATTATCTTTGTAGAGAATCAACCGCAAAGAGAAGAGAAAGGAAGCAAAACAGTGGAAGGACTCTCGAGGCCGATATTCGTGTAAAAATGATCAAGATTTTTCCAAGCAAAGACCGAGCATGATGTACAAGAACCAAGGAGCCCGAGGCACCGGTTCAAGGTCAACTCGCGGAGAGAAGACTGCTCTCGTGAAAAGCCTCGATGATTGTCATTGCTTGAACTGCTATAAACTTCGCCGCTACAACGTAAATTCGTAAAAAGATTGCCTTTTATAAGGCTTATAATGAAAATCAAAGAATTACAACTTTAACCCTAAACAAACACGCAGGATCTCTATTTTACTGGTCCTCGCTATGCTGATTCTTTGCCTATGCCGGATGTATTCCGTGGACCACCGCTACATTCCTTTCCCAAGTGTTGATCGAATGAGATCTCGATTCGATCTAGATCTAAAATCCTCCTTTTTACGTGGAATTCTTAGATCGACCGATCCGAGATCTAAACGAATACTCGAGATTAATTCGCCAAGGAACTAATCAACGTAGTGAACGATCGCCAAGCTTAACCAGCATTTCTTCTGATCAAGGCCAAGCTTGATCCAAAGGATGGTTTGGTGTTATAGATCCGATCTCAAACTTTGGATCTCGAAGTCGCAAATCTCCCCGCAAGTCTAGATCTTGATCTCTCTCCTTGGAAATTTTCTAACTCTAGGCACACACAAGAGTTCGGGGCTATCTCCTCTCGCTTTTATCTCACGACCTTCAAAATGAAACCCTAGCCGCCCAATATATATAAAGCAGCCGATGCGGTAAATCGCGTAAAGCCCTGCCGGCTTGGTGTCTCTGCCGAGACATTCTCGGTGTCTCGCCAGCGACATTTATGGGTGTTCCCGCCTGCCGGTGACACCATCGGTGTCTCGCCGCGAGACACTGCGTTCTACCGAGCGAGACACTGGGTGCTCGCTGGGCGACACTTCGGGTGTTCGGCTGGCGACACTGGTGTCTTCTACGAAGCGAGACACCTCGGTGTTCGCCGCGAGACGCTTTGGTGTTCGCCGGGCGACACCTTCGGGTGTCGGTTTTGACCGAAGGCGTATTTCTCGCTGGTTTTCCGAAGCTTAATTTGAGGCTTCAAAGTTGGTTTATCCTTCACCGCGACTCATGGCGCATCAGTTCACCAAGGTTCCGGAATCACCGACACCGTAAAGGAGAGAGCTCTTTTCAGGTGGCGCCGCCTCGACCCGAAGGGGCCCGCCTCTTGACCTCTCTCGCTAACCGGTTAGCGGACCTACCAAAACTCGCGAGGGCGCCTTGAGGAGAGCGCTGCGCGCTGCTCACTTGTTGTGTCGCCAACGATTTGCATTACTTCATCTGATGACTTGTCGATTATTCTCGCCATCACGAAGCGCCGTCGGACTTATAGGCAATTTTCAACGCCATGATACCCCTCCAAAGCGCTTTCCTCGCTCTTTATAGAAGAAGCCGAAATACTTTGATGTGATAGGCCCGCACCTTCGCTTCTGTAATAGACCCAAACGGCTTCAAATCTTTAGAAGTCCGATTAATGCGTAATGTACAATGCCCAAAGATTACAAAGCTGGATTTAAAATCAAAAATGTATATTCTTGGGGTATTTGATGGAGTAAAGGGTATTGCACGTGGGATCCCATTACCCACAAGGTTATCATCGGCGAGATATTATCTTTGTAGAGAATCAAGCGCAAAGAGAGAGGCCTCGAGGGAAGGACTGGTAGTAGATATTCGGTAAAAATGATCAAGATTTTTAAAGCGTGCCGGAGCATGATGTACAAGAACAGTGGGCGAGGCACGAGAGTTCGAAGGTCAACTTCGTGAAAGGGCGTTCTCGGAAAAGTCGGGATGATTGTCATTGCTTGAATCCGTTACAAACTTCGATAAACACAGCGAAATTGAGAAAAAGATTGCCTTTTATAAGGCTTATAATGAAAATCAAAATTACAACTTTAACCCTAAACAAACCACGAGGATCTCTATTTTCGGGGTCACCGGCTTGCGTCAGATTCTTTGCCTATCTTGGGGATGTATTCCGTGGACGCAGCGATTCCTTTCCCAAGTGTTGATCGAATGAGATGGATGCGGATCTAGATCTAAAATCCCTCCTTTTGCGTGGGAATTCTTAGATCGTCCGGATCGAGATCTAGCGAATCTGAGATTAATTAGCCAAGGAACTAATCAGCGTAGTGAGCGAGATCGACCAGCGAACTTCGTTACTCTTCTTGGATCAAGGCCAAGCTTGATCCAAAGGATGGTTTCTTTGTTAGATGCGGATCGAAAACTTTGGATCTCGAGTGCAATCTCCCCGTGCAAGTCTAGATCTTGATCTCCTCTCCTTGGAAATTCTCTAACTCTAGGCACACACAAGAGTTGGCTATCTCCTGTTTTATCTCTGCCGACCTCTGAAAATGAAACCCTAGCCGTCCAATATATAGGGGCAGCGGATCTGCGAATGGCTGGCGAAAGCCGTTCGGCCTTGGTGTCTCGCCGAGGCGAGAACACTTACAGGTGTCTCGCTTCGAGTGAGACATGGAATGTCTCGCTCAAGCGAGACACAGTGTGCTTCGGGCGAGACACCTCTAGTGTCTCGGTGGCGAGACACCTATGATGTCTCGCAGGCGAGACACCTGAAATGCTCGTGGGAACACCTCACGATATTTTCGGCAGGCGAGACACCTCTGGAGCCGAGGCGAGGCGCTTTTGATGTCTCGCTTCGGGCGAGACACCTCTGATGTCGGTTTTGGCCGGCGTTGATGGCTTCTCTGGCGGTTTCAGAGCTTAATTTGAGGCTTCAAAGTTGGGTTTATCCCTTCACTCGCACTCATGGCGCATCAGTTCACCAAGGTTCGGAATCGGTGGCGGCTTCGAAGGAGAGCTCTTTTCAAAAATTTCGGTAGCTGCCGGACCAAAGGGCGCTGCCCCTTGACCCCGCCCGCTAGGCTAGCGGGACCGCCGAAACTTCTGCGTGGGGCGTCTTGAGGAAGCTTGTTCTTATGCGTTCACTTGTTGTGTCGTCAGCGATTTGCCATTACTTCATCGGATGACTTGTCGATTATTCGTCATCACGAGCTACGTTCGAGGACTTATAGGCAATTTTCAGCGCCTCTGAATACCCCTCAAAGCGTTTCGGTCTCGCTCTTATAGAAGAAGCCGAAATACTTTGGATGTGATAGGCCCGGACCTTCGGTGTAATAGGACACAGCGGCTTCAAATCTTGATCTCTCCGATTCTTTCGGACTATCCGGTGCTTTGTAGGATAACTAAAAGTGTCGCGTCTGCATTTATTGTCGACCGGTCGAAATCTTGACTTCGATGGCCGATGAATGAATTTTCTTATTTTAGCTCGTGTTGGTAGTCGTCGTCGAGCTGTTCATCCAATTCGTGAGACTTAGCTTTGAATCGGTGAAATCTCCTTTGCATGGCTTGGCATAAGACTAAACCCGGTGGGAGGATATTGAGGATTCATCCTTTGATTGGTGAACTCTTCTGCGATGCTCGTTCGGGGTGACCACGGCCGGGAGGATTTTCTCGAGATGTGGCGTTGTCAGGCATCAAAATTTCTCTCGAATTCAACCTCCAATTGGCAATTTTTCATCACAATGAATTGTCGGCGTCGTGGTGAACCCGGTGGAAGCAAATTGGGGATTGTCGAGTTATCCTTAAGAATATAAAACTATTCTCCGGGAACTTCTCGACAAAATAAGAAATAGTTTAGACTTCGTATACCTAGTTGGAGTATCAGGGGGAGAATCCTACTCCTTGTTGGAATAGAATTAGGTTATCCTCGGGAACTTTCCAATAAATTAGGGAGCAGTTTATACTCATGTTCCTTATCGGGTATTAGGGGTTCGACCATCATGGGGATTCTTGTCCGGTGGAGAGGGAACCCTTCATGAGTTGCATTCATTGTCTGGCGCAAGTTGATCCGTTGGTCGGTGGTTGGAATTGTATACTATTAGTGCCTCGGTGGGAGTTTTTCTTGCGGGGACCACATTTAAGGTCTCCTTTGAGGAGGTGCCTGCGATAGGGCTCCGTCCGCGAAATGAAAGCCGGTGCATGGTTAGCTTGTGACCATACTCTCGGGGAGATCGATGAACGACCTCGTAGGAGTAATGATTGACCCTTGTGTACATCCCGATTGACTCCATGCATCTAGGTTAACATATCCCATTTCTTGGTGCAATGAGGTTGGCTCTCTATGATAGCCCACACGGAAACACTTGAGTCTCTATCCGTTTAATTGGGGACTAGTCTTGTTAGCTAGTTCATCCTCAATTTGGTGGTCTTGATGAATTCTTTTTGTTGGTAAGATGTTCCTCCAAAGCTAGGTATAGCGGGGTTACTACTGAAAGGGCTGTAGAGGACCAGCTAGGAAGTGGTCGCGTCGTGATAGTTCCATTGTTGTTGTGACTTGCGATCTGTCATTTTCATTGTCCGCGGCATTCATAGGATTCTTGGCAAACCCTCGACCTTCAGCGGTTTGATTTGCCTTTACCGATTACCGTTTGAACGGGCTAGCATGCGGATTATCGAATCCGTTCCGCGTGTGACGTTGTGCTAAAGAATGAAACTCTTTTAGACTTGGTGCTATGACTTTGAATACATAGACTTTGTCACTTTTCACGGGTAAAAGACTAGCGGCGCGCGTGTTAGGCGGTGACTTTGGGGTTATTGGCCACCCGACCTTCAGCGGATTTGATTGGCCTTCACCGATCACCGTTTGAACCGGGCTAGCATGCGGATTATCACGGATCCGTTCCGCACATGGCGTTGTGCTAAAGAATGAGACTCTCTTAGACTTAATGCTCGATGTTGAATCGTGAAGCCATTACTCTTTTGGGCAGAACCACCCGACAGCAGCGTGGTGGCGTTGGCTTCATCCCTTAGGCCGGGATAAAATACCCGAATCAAGCTCGGTGTCTTCTTCAATCGGAAAAAGACTAAACCCGGCAGCGTCGCGGCGTTGGCTTTATCCCTTCTTAGGCGGGGATAAAATGCCCCAAGATGAATCTTGGTGTCTTCTTTGTCCGGAGAATGGCTGAACGGATCGGCTGGTGAATGGAATTGATTGTGGGAAAGGAAGAATTTTATATTACGTTTCCCGATGTCGGAGGAAGGATTTTATATCTGTCTCCAAGTCTTTGGAAAGAAAGAATTTTATATTCTATTTCGGGTCTCCTTTTAATGCAGGTAGAGAGCGAACCCCAAGTGAACATAAGAAAAGAAGGATTTTATATCTGTTTCTTAGTCTTGGAGAGGAAGAATTTTATATTCTATCTCAGAAAGAAGGAGAGGAAGGATTTTATATCCTGTCTCCAAGTCTTTGGAAAGAAAGAATTTTATATTCTATTTCGGGTCTCCTTTTAATGCAGGTCGAGGCGAACCCCAAGTGAACATAAGAAAAGAAGGATTTTATATCCTGTTTCTTAGTCTTGGAGAGGAAGAATTTTATATTCTATCTCAGGAAGATGGAGAGGAAGGATTTTATATCTATCTCCAAGAAAGGAAACTAAAAGTGGGATCTCCACTGAGAATCTCTTAAGGTGAAACTAAGAGTGGGATCTCCACTCAGAATCGAAGAGATACGGTAGTTTTCACTTTTATAGGATTAGCCACTGGAAGGTCCATCGAGAGTGTTCCAATTTTAGTACTACCGCCATGGGAGGCGTGGTGAAATGGAAATGATGGAGGCTTTACGTTCATCAGTGATCTCCAGAATTTGAAAGTGGACCTCTTGTTCATTGAAAGGAATCAAGAGGGGATTTTGATAGAGGATCAAAAATTTTGTGGACCCCTTGCTTATTGAAAGAAGTCAAGGGGGGAATTTTGCTGGTGGAGGGACCAGAGAAAATTTTGTGGACCCACCGTCAATGAGTTTGATCGGTGGGAGAATTCTGGAGGAAAGGATTAGGGTTATCTCCGAGGAAAATATTTCCTGAAGAACTTCCCTCCAAAACGGGTTATCCTGAAGGTACTAAGGATAGTACTTCTTCAGGAACTTCCCATGTCGGCATTAATTGCCTATCACCTTCACGGTGATAAGGCGATATCGCCATTGGAATAGACCGTTTCAATCACAAGCGGCCCTTCCATTTGGGTTCAAACTTACCCTTCCTCTTGGAGTCGAGAATTATCGATGCGATCGGCGGCGGGACCAAGTCTCCCTCCTTGAAGCTCCTTTGTCGGACTTTCTTGTTGAAGGCCACGGACATCCTTGCTTGGTAAAACTCAATGTCTTTGAGCTTCCGCTTTTCATCTAGCATCTCGAGTTCTTGGGCTTTTGATGTAGCTCCTCTGTCGTCATCTCGGTTGCGAGAGCAATCGGAGGATGGAATCTGAACTTCAAGGCGGGGCGCTTCACACCCATATACCCGAGAGTGCGGGGTAGCCCGGTCGGTGTGCGCGGTCGTCGTCGCGATGCATGAGTGCTTCTCGAGTTTATCATCGGTCGCGTTTGTTATTTTTCACCGGCTTCTTGAGAATTTTAATGATCGTTTTGTTGAAGGCCTCAGCCAATCCGTTTCTGTGAGTTATGCCTTGATTGAGAGCGTCACGGATCTTAATTTCTCGCCAAGAATGAAGGCATTGCTAATGAGCGGGGACCGTTATCATGTACGATCCGCCTTGGTACCCGTGTCGATAGATGGCGTGGTGCTTGATGAACCGAATTACATTCTTGGCTTTTACCTCTTTGAGGGAATCGCCTCTGCCACTTGGAGAAGTGTCGGTGTCGCCGGGATAAACCGATCACCTTTGGCCAATGAGGAGAAAGATTGGGCCTACCACATCCATGCCCCATGTCTCGAATGGCCAAGATGTGGTGACGGTGAAGTTGCTCCGGAGGTTGATGCGAGTAGTTCGCGTGTATTTGTACGCGTGACATTTCCGAGCATATCGCGATCGCATCATTGACCATAGTAGGCGGTAGTACCCCATCCTCTGATCCGATCATAGAGCTTAGGACACGGTAGTGCGCCGCATTCTCCTCCGTGTGCTTCTTGGAGAACTTCCTCTGCCTCTTTGTTTGAAAGCGTGGAGTAAGTTATACCCGCGCCGATAAAGCGTCGGGTTTCCGTATTGTAGAAGAACCTTGGCTCTTCGACGGACTGATTCACGCTCCTTCATATCTTGGCGGGGATGCGTGCAAGGCGTAGTCAATAATAGGGAAGCGCCAATCTCGGGGCTCAAGTCCGACTTGGGTTGCATACACTTCCTTAGTGACTACCCTTTCGTCATTTTACGTCTGTCATAAATAGGAATGAATAGCGGTGGGTCCTCACGTGACCATTTGCTCGATCTGGAGGTTGCGCCAAAGAACTTGCTAATCGCCGGTGCATGCGCATCACGCGATGCAGGCGGAATGTACTGATGAAGAATCCTTCAAGCGAGTCCGCTAACTTCGATAGCGGCGATGGTATGGGATTAAATCTGGGTTCGACCTCATAGTCCCTGAGTCGTTTGACAATGAGTTGGGAATCCCGAAGAGCTTGAGATACTCTACTGACTCTTTAGCGAAGCTAAGTCCAATGAGGCGCGTTGTACTCTGCGACATTGTTAGGCGAGGCTCGGTCGATGAATAAGCGAGGCATGACATGCTTCCACGGAAACTAAGACTACTCGACTCGGCGGAGATCTTAGAACATCGGCTTCGCCCGCGTTAGTGCTTCGGGGCGCTCCATCAAAATATAAATGCCACACTGTTGGTGCGAGTTGTGTTAACCTCGTGGGTCTCATCCGGTAAATCATCAAATAGTTGGTGGTATCCTTTGTTGGGTTGGTGCCAAAGATCGCGGATGGCTTGTCCCTTAATTGACCTGGCGCTTGAAGTGCAAGTCATCTTGGGACAAAAGTAAAGCCCATTTCGCCGGTAGCCAATTCATAGAGGCTGCGTCATGAACACCGAGCAGGATTTACGTTAGAAATGGCGTAGATCGTTTGCCCAACTAAGTAGTGTCGCATTTTACGAATCGCCAAGACGGTAGCGAGACACTCTTTCTCGGTCATTGGGTAGCGAGATTCCGCACCCACCAAGGTTCGGCTTAGATAATACGCTTTGCTTCGTGGCCGGTGGTCGTCGTCTTCGCAAGTAAAGCACTCAGCGAATGGTTCGTCGGCTTTGATATAAATCAGAAGCGGTTTACGGACCGGTTTAGCAGTGCGGAGGATTCGTGGATATGTTTTGATATCTTGAATGCCTTGACGGCGTCATCGGACAAAGGACACCTTTTTGTTGAAGCAGAGAATGGTTGACATTTTCGGAGAGGTTGGAAATGAAGCGGATGTCATGTCGCCCTGTAATCCTCGAGTTCCCTTAGATTCTTTGGGGTTTGCAATTCATTGATTGCCTTTATTTTGTCGGGGTCAATGTGGATACCTTTGTTGGTAACAACAAACCCAGAATTGCCATTTGACATTAGAGGAAAGACTTAGTGGGGTTCATCTTTAATTGATGAGCTCGCATGAGGTCGAATACCGTCCTCAAGTCACGGATATGGTCATCTTTGTCGACTTTTCACAACCAAGTCATCGGCGTAACATTAGTCTTAGAAGATGATCACGAAAGATCTTTGTCATTGTGGTAAGTGGCGCGGCATTCTTCGGTCGAATGGCATGGCGTATAACGAGAAGATGCCTAGAGGAGTTACGACGCCGTGTGCTTTCGTCATTGGGATGCATCTTGATTTGGTTGTAACGAGAACCCATCCATGAAGGACATTAGCTCAAATCCACATGTATTATCGGCGATCACATGGTGATTGGAAGTGGGAAGTCGTCTTTTGGGCACGCGGCATTCGGATCTCGTAGTCGGCCATAAATTCGATCGTCCGTTCTTTTGCACGGAACAATATTAGCCACCCAATCCGGATGTTGAACCTCGGATAAAACCGAGGCTATGAGCTTCTTTACTTCGCAACAATTGCCTCCATAATCGTGGGCCGAAACCGTCTCATTGTTTGTTTGGCAGGTTTGGCATCCACTTTAATGTCGGTGATTGCATTGCCACATTGGGGTCGAGCCACGGCATGTCCTCGTAGCTCGGTAAAATATCGATATACTCTCGACAAGAGTGATCAACCTTTTCTTTTCCTCGGGGAAGGCTTTGCTAATATTTATAAGTTTAGGGTGTGCTTCATTACCCATGTTGATCTGGACTACCTGTCTTGATCGGGCTCCCTCTGCTCAAACCGGTCCCCATCGCATGTTGAGGTGATGGACCCATGGGTCTTCCCATGTTGGCAATTCTTCGTCTTCTTCGGTGTAGTGGGGTCCCTTTAGCCATGTTGGACATCAACCCCGAACATCTTCTTGCGTCTTCGGCGTCGAGTCGAGCGGCGGAGTCGAATGAGTACTTCGTCGTCTAGGTTGGGTGGTTGGTTATTGATCAACCAACAACACTCATCTTCGAAGAGGATCGTATCCCAATCCTTTTAAATCCGTAATAATTATCGGGTTTTCCTTGGTACATATCGTGCCTTGGTGGAGCGAGATCCCGCCCAAATAAAGTCCTTCTCCCAGCGCAAAGTCGTACCCCACTTCTTCATGAGGTGCTGGCTTTGGGCTATATCACGGAAAGATAAAGTTTGGTTTATCTTCATCGAACCGTCTGCGAGGAAGTAGTTGGTGGGAGTTAACTCCCCTCTGTAGACTAAGTCCTTCTTGCGGCCTCCCTTCCCTGGGCGGCAAAGTCGTCTTGGATGAAGTCTCGAAGGTGCTTACGTATTACCGGGATGACCGAATTGGCATATGCAATGGGGTCATTATATAACTTTTCATTACATCATTCAAACACAACGAGTACTCTAAATCATCTTTTATTTCTTCTTGACGAAGCGCCAATTACAACTTTCATCGGAAGATCCTCTTCGTCAAGATTGACTACTAAGGGTACAATGTCATTTAGAACAAAACCACCTTTATAGTCAAGCCGGCTTCGATATCGGCGTCCTCACGGCTGTCCGTGCCATGGGCGATGATTGATGTCGGACTCATTCAGTAAAGAGGAGTGGTGAAATAATTCTCCGGTCCTTTAAGCGGTTGTTTGTCGCGACCACCGTCTTAACCTCGTTATTAGTGTCGACATATTTGGACACGATGGAGGGTAGAGGGACTATAACATGGTTATGGATCCAAGGCGACCCAACAACAAGTTATAGGAAGTCTGCGTCAATGGCGTAGCGGTGACTTCGGACTTTAAGTCCCCATCGACACTTAATGCGGATTTTACCAAGTGGCGACCCACCGGTGTTAAATCAGTATATCCGATGCCGATCGAGCGAGCTCTGGCGGGAATCCCGGGCTATACATCGGCGCAAAGGCATGATGCTCACAGGCGAACCGGATCAACTTGGATCCGGTTGACTTATTTGGAACCAATGTACCACAGTAGTAGGCGGCTGTCATGCTTCGGCGTCTTCGATGCATATCCTCCTTAGAAGAGCGTGATGCGGGGAATATGCTTGGAGGCCACATTGCATTCCGGGCTGATGACTCGGCTCCTCGGACTTGATTTAATGTGGGTTAGGAAGACCTCACGAGCATGCGCGGCTAAATGCAACCGGCGGGTTTCCTTGGACAACCTCAATAGCTTCGTATAAAGTTATTCTTGCGGGGATGTTGGCCAATTGTGCCATCACATCGGCGGTAGGAGAGCTTGTGTTCCCGGTCTATCCCTTCCAATGGGCGATTAGCAAGGTGCCGGAGGTTGCACCTCGGGATTTGCGAGGTTGTTTCCCCTTCGTTACGGTGGCGTCCTCCTTAGGGGTGGCGGAGGCAGTGGGAATTGTTACTACCCAAGCTCGTTAGTTTTAGCATTAAGGTTGGAGTCATCGGGGTATTTGTAAGCGTACTCCGCCCACTCACGGTGACAAAGGCTTCTGTTCCTCCTCAGACAAAGAACACGTAGGAATTTGCTGGTCGAGTCGTCGAGTAAAACCGGTAGCATTGCAAGATTTGCCCTTTCCCTTGGACTTCTTTTTAGGCGAAGGCGTCGCCGCGATCGTCTTTAAGTAATTCGGGTGGACCCATAGGAGTTAAGCCATTTGGGGTATGTCGCGGCACTAACCCCTTCGGCCTTGTGGGGATCGTCATTCACCGTCTTCATTCCCACTTTGACCGGTTTGGCGGAACGGGTTGTAGGCCTTGTCCCAAAGCTTATGGGCGTTGCGTACTTGCTTTCCCTTATTTGGTTTTGGGTGATCACCCCACTTCAATCAAAGCTTGGATCTTGTCCTTGTTGGTAGCATGACTTGGTGGGTGGTGTATCAGCCTATGATAGCCATGATGCTTGGGGTGCATGCGTCCTTTGAGCTTCCTCTGGTTGGCGATCGTGGCAGTTGGATCTTGTTGTTGTCTAGCAAGTACTTGAAGATCGGGCACCTCTTAGTCCACGAAAGAATCGTCTTGGGAAACACAGTGGGCCTCGGTTTACGGGGCTATTATTCTTTGCGATGGGGTCAGCTTGCTTCTTCTTTATTCTTTATTGTGGCTGCATTTGGAAAGTTTGATCGCATCAACATTCTTCATTGGCGCCTTCCCTTGTTAGGGGACAAAATTTTGGTTCCGTGGATTTGGCGCTGCGACCTCGCTCGCCTTCTCCCTTTTGAGGAAGCGCTTCGGCCTCTTCCCTCGGACTTTCAAGTCTTTCGGGTTTTAGGCGGTGCGGTGCCCATCATGCGATCACGTCCGGTAGAGGTTATCTTTGGCGGGTCTTGAGGATGAATTCCTCCGTGATTGGGTCACGACAGTTCATCGCCTTGTTCGCGAACCGTTTGACAAAATTATCCACGGTTTCTCCATCCTACGCTTCGTCCATGCGCCAGAGTGAAACCTCGTGTCGTCATCGAAGAAGTTCGCCGGAACATAGATTCCATGTCTTCCCGGTGATCTTCGCTTTGAGCGGCGGTACCAATCGAAGCCCTCCTTGAGTCTTAGATGAATGACCGAACCATCAAGGGCTCGTTCTAGGAGATGACCCCCAAATGGCTCTTGAAGTAGATAAGATGTTGAGTGGGGACCCTCTCCCATCGAGCGGTGAAGTTTATTAAATTAAACTTATGGGATAGAGGACTCCCACTCTCGGGTAAGGGCACGAATCCCGTCTTCTTCACTTCTTGAGCGAGATGGCGAGTTGACCTTGCTCTCGGATCCTTGATCTTGTCATTTTCACTTGCATTTGTCCGGTGATTTTGAGGTGGGACCATGGTGTCATCATTGGCGTTACGCTCATGGTGTTAAGGTCTTGCTCTTCATCCGTGTGGCTATCCAGATCAAATTGGCGTTGTTCGACGGCGCCCTCACCACAGCGATTAATCATCGCTTGCATCTGCTGGTCATGCATTTCTCTCATCTGGCATGGCCATGTCCATCTCGAGTTTGAAGTTGTCTTTACGTTTTGCCAAGGCTTCTTCAAGTAGCTTGGCCTCAATTTTACACTAATCATGAGCGCTTCAGTATGACCTTCACTAGAGGCGGTGTTATCGGATGCCATTCTTGGCAGATCATCCGATACTTCATCTTCGAAGGTACTCTTCGTTCGCGTTGTGCCTTGAAGGGATCCCTCGTTGCGGTCGTGATAGTTAGGCCGTCGATAGTACCGGCCACCAGGAAGTCCGCGCGTTGGGAGGGCTCGAATGCCGGCGTGGCGTTGCCTTGTTGGTCATATTGATGGTGACCTCAAGCGGCTCATCTTTGCTTTGAGTGCATGTCTTCTTCGGGAGCCTTGGTGAGGTCTTGGCGGTTCGTTGGTGCTCACCTTTGGAAGGCCGACACCCTTTAGAATTTTATGGCGGCATTTACACTCAGAAACCGCCTTGATCAATTTAGTACAAATGCAAGAGGATGCGGTTTACGGAGCTCGTCTCGAGACTTCTTCCTACCCTCGCCGCGATAGTACAACTCATCGGCATAAGCGCCGGAGCAACCTACCGTGCGGCGACACAATCTCGGTATAACGTCATCATCGGATGGCGGCGTCTCCATCGAGGTTGGGTCGCGTCGCACGTCTTTGAAAGTTCTGCGTATGCCTTAGCGCTTTGGGTCTGCGACCTCTCGGCGGGCTTTTGGACCTCGATCCAAACCGGTTGGTGGATTCTCCGTGACTTCTCGTCGGTGAAGCTACCCGGCATTCGAGTTGTCTGGATCTCTTCAACAAGCTTGCGGGAGTTGACCTTTCACCTTGATCCAAGCGAACCGGACCTGGCTGAAACGAACCCTTATCGAAAGGGGTGTGGCGTTGGTGAGTCTTTTGGAAGGCCATGCATCGAGGAAAAAGCTCTGAGTGCGGGAGGTTGAGTTGCTTGCGGTGACTTCTTGGTCACCTCTGCTCCTTTAGGTCGTTGAGTAGCTCGAACCCCTGCGCACGCAGCGTGCGTAGGGAGCCGGCATTTTGGATCCGCCCGAGGGTGGGCGATCTCGCTGCCGGATCCATTCTTGGTCGGCGGTTTAGAGGAGTTACCACCTATCTTCGTCACGGGGCTCGCCTGTTGGAACCATTATCCGGCTTGTATCGGACACCGTCCATGGATTCGCGCTGCGTATTACAGCATAAAGCGTTGTCGGCACGTTGGCGGGCTCTCTTTGAGAGTCACATCGCCGGCGGACTTTTCCTCATTGGTGGGAGGAGGAGATCAGATCTGGCCTTTGGATGGCGGGGAGTTATTGCCGTCATTGTTGTTGGCGTGAGCGTGAAGCTTGGTCGGTGGCGCTTGTGAGTCCTCCTTGCGGCGGAGGGCTTCTTCGCCGCTTGGGGAAAAGAGTTGGATGAGGCAGAGATAGGCCTCAAATTTCTCTGGTCGAATTCATACTCGACCTCTTCGATCAGGGATCGAATCCGTGGGCTGCAACAACGATCTCGGATGCAAGACCGGTGGCTCCCGCTGTGGTCGCCCGACTTGTTCTCGTGAAAAGTCGGGATGATTGTTATTGCTTGAATCCGTTACAAACTTCAGTAAACACAATGAAATTCAGAAAAAGATTGCCTTTTATAAGGCTTATAATGAAAATCAAAGAATTACAACTTTAACCCTAAACAAACACGAGGATCTCTATTTTACGGGGTCCCGCTTGCGTGGGATTCTTTGCCTATCTTGGGGATGTATTAGTGGACCACCGCACGATTCCTTTCCCAAGTGTTGATCGAATGAGATGCGGATGCGGATCTAGATCTAAAATCCCTCCTTTTTACGTGGGAATTCTTAGATCGTCGGATCGAGATCTAAGCGAATCTGGAGATTAATTAGCCAAGGAACTAATCAGCGTAGTGAGCGAGATCGACCAGCGAACTTCGTTACTCTTCTTCGGATCAAGGCCAAGCTTGATCCAAAGGATGGTTCTTTGTTATAGATGCGGATCGAAAACTTTGGATCTCGAAGTCGCAAATCTCCCCGTGCAAGTCTAGATCTTGATCTCCTCTCCCTTGGAAATTCTCTAACTCTAGGCACACACAAGAGTTCGGGCGGCTATCTCCTCTGTTTTATCTCTGCCGACCTCGAAAATGAAACCCTAGCCGTCCAATATATAGAGGCGGCGGCGGATGCGGGTAAAGCTAGGCCCGTTCGACCTAGTGTCTGCGCCGAGGCGAGACACTTCAGGTGTCTCCAGCCGGCGAACACCTATGGGTGTCTGCTGCGAACCTGCCCAGGTGTCTCGCTTCGGGCGAGACACCTCTGGTGTCTCGGCGGCGAGACACCTCTGGTGTCTCGGCGGCGAGACACCTCTGTGTCTCGGCCGAGACACTATGTCTTTCGCTTAGGCGAGACACCTCTGAAGTGTCTCGGCGAGACACCTCTGGTGTCTCGGCGGCGAGACACCTCACGGAGTGTCTGCTTCGAGCGAGGCATGCTGAGTGTCCTTTCGGGCGAGACACCTCTGGTGTCGGTTTTAATGAAGCGTTGCGTGGCTTCTCTCTGCTGGTTTTAGAGCTTAATTTGAGGCTTCAAAGTTGGGTTTATCCTTCACTCGCACTCATGGCGCATCAGTTCACCAAGGTTCGGAATCGGTGACATTTCGAAAGGAGAGCTCTTTTCAAAAATTTCGGGCGCCCGGACCATAAAGGGGGCCGCCCCTTGACCCCGCCGCTAACGGCTAGCGGGACCGCCCGCTTCTCGTGAAGGCGTCTTGAGGAGCGTTTGCTGCTGCGTTCACTTGTTGTGTCGTCAGCGATTTGCCATTACTTCATCGGATGACTTGTCGATTATTCTCGTCATCACGAGCTACGTTCGGGGACTTATAGGCAATTTTCAACGCCTACAAAGACCACCGGCTTGGCACTCGAAGTATATTACAGAGAGTAATGTTGCATACTATCTTCTAACAGAGGATGGAGAGCCATCAACTTTCCATGAAGCTATAAACAGTATAGACGCATCTTTGTGGATGACAGCAATGCAGGAAGAGATCGAAGCTCTCCATAAGAACAAGACTTGGGAACTTGTGTCACTACCACAAGGAAGGAAGACCATTGAAAACAAATGGGTCTACAAGATCAAGCGAAATGGCGATGATCAAGTGGAGCGATATCGTGCTAGATTAGTGGTCAAAGGATATGTTCAGAAAGAAGGTATTGACTTTAATGAAATATTTTTTCCTGTAGTTCGACTTACAACAACCAATAGTACCGCTATGAGCTATATTTGACTTACATCTAGAGCAGCTAGATATGAAAACAGAGATTTCTTCATGGAGATCTTGAAGAAGAAATTTATATGCTCCAACCGAAGGTTTTGAAGAAAAAGAAAAAGAGAACTTGGTTTGCAGGCTAAACAAATCTCTGTACGGTCTAAAACAAAGTAGAGGTATTGGTACAAGAGATTTGATTCATTCATCATGAGCCTTGGATACAACAGACTCAATTCAGACTCTTGTGCATATTTCAAGAGGTTTGATGAAAATAACTTTGTTATTTTGTTGTTGTATGTTGACGACATGTTGGTTGCAGGCCCCAACAAAGATCGTATTAAAGAATTGAAGGCTCAATTGGCTAGGGAATTTGAAATGAAGGATTTAGGATCCGCAAACAAGATTCTAGGGATGTAAATTTACCGAGACAGAAACAATAGGCAGATTTGACTTTCTCAAAAGAATTATTTAAATAAAATCTTGCTGCGCTTCAACATGCAAGATTGTAAGTCAATTTCTACCCCACTTCCTGTTAATTTTAATTTATCCTCCAATATGTGTTCTAGCAGTGAAGAAGAGAGGATGGAGATGTCTCGAAAATCGTATGCATCGAAAGGGAAAGTTTGATGTTTGCTATGATTTGTACAAGACCAGACATTGCACAAGCAGTGGGAGTGGTTAGTCGATACATGGCGAATCCTGATAAAGAGCATTTTAATGCTGTAAAGAGGGTCCTAAGATACATCAAAGGGACTATAAATGTTGCATTATGTTATGGGGGATCTGATTTTATTATAAGTGGATATGTTGATTCTGATTATGCAGGTGATCGTGATAATAGCAAATCCGCCACAGGCTATATGTTTGCACTTGCTGGCGGAGCTGTAAGCTGGGTCTCAAAACTGCAGTCAGTTGTGGCTACTTCAACAACAGAAGCAGAATATGTAGCAGCTACACAAGCTAGTAAAGAAGCAATGTGGTTGAAGATGGTGCTGGAAGAACTCGGCCATGAACAAAAGAAGATTTTTTTATTTTGTGACAGTCAGAGTGCTTTGCATTTGGCAAGAAATCCAGCCTTTCATTCGAAGACTAAGCACATTCGAGTTCAGTACCACTTCGTTCGTGAGAAAGTGGAAAAAGGAACAGTGGATATGCAGAAGATTCACACAAAGGATAACCTAGCAGATTTTTTGACAAAAGTAATCAACACTGACAAGTTCATTTGGTGTCGATCCTCCTGTGACCTGACGGAGACGTAAGCAACATAGAAATGGCAAGATAGAAAGAATGGTGTGAAGATATGATTGATACTCAATCAAATCTTCAAGTGGGAGATTGTCAAAGATTGGGACTCGTGGGGCCCGTCAAAACAAAACAAAATGAGGGCGGCTGCACCGAAAGTGAGACGCGGCTGCTACAGTAAAATTATTATAGCAATCACTGTAGCAACAGCAAAATATTATTATTATATTTTGAATAGTGATTTTCCAAAAGCTATAAATAGGCCTAGAGTTCTTCTTCAGAAACTCATCCCAGAAATAACAACTCCTCTGCATATAGAAGAGTGAGAGAGAAAATAATAGAGAGAGTATCTCCTTGTAAGAAGAGAGATTGTAATCTCCTAAGTTTTTCCTCATAGTGAATTCTTCTATCTTTGCCCGTGGTTTTTACCCCAAATTCATTTAGGGGATTTTCCATGTAAATTTGTGTGTTCTTTATTACTTCTACAATATTTTAGCTGCGACCCTGCTCTATTGGGCCCTGGGTTTGTCCCAACATATTACACATACAATTTGCATTAATTTATAACCTATATAAATATGTACATGATTGAATAACCAAATATGCATATATACCTGATTGTTTAGCACTTTGACCAACTCCTATTGATCCTACTCCAATATCAAAATTAATAGCTCATCTGATCTGTAGAATACCATAACGCAGTTAAATTAGCTTGTATCAAACACTATTTGAGATTTATATATTAGCAAAATGCATAAATAAGTTACCTTGCATGAAGCTATCCTTGATGCACCAACCCAGGTTGACTTGCTGCCTAATGAGCATTTTAATTGTGCATCACCACCACCATGTTGAGAACCACCACCCTTCTGAGCTCCACCACCGCTATGTGCGCCACCACCTCTCTGAGAACCTCTATTAAAAACCCATGGGCCGGCCCATGTTGAAAAAAAGTTGAACGAAATATCCATGGGCGGCCCAAGACGTTATGGTAGGCTAAATCGATCCCAGACAGGGATTAGAAGTGGCCACTCACGACCCGGCGGGCCTAACCGGCGGGCCGGGTCACAGGCCTGAACCGGCCCGGCCCACGCCCACCCCTACAACACATGTTAGAAGTTATGAAACAATGTAGTCATGAAACGTGCATTGCTCAAATGAGAGTGTTGAGATGGATGTGGCAATATATTAAAGGGTGGGATAACAAATTGGCACATGCATGAGAAAACAGAATTATCTTCAAAAAGTTAAGACGAATAGTACCATTACTTATCTAGTTCCTACAGTGTTCTCTTGTGTACAGAAGCCAACAAGTGCAGTTGAGTCCGACTCTATTTCGCCTCAACTGAACTATTGTGATGTCCATTTTTGCGTTAATATTTTACATCAATGTACTATGTTCTTTTCTAGCCAGTCCACTAGTTCTGGCAACCATTTTAAGAAACTCATGTTATGAAACAGAATAGATGTTAGTGTAATTATATATTTACTTCACTCATGTTCTTACTTTGGCAACTAATGCTATAAGCTTACTGTAGTAACACACAGTATTTCTCATGCCAATGTTATATAGTCTGGAAATACCTTAGACCTAGGTTACCCGGACACTTCATCTAGGCTCCCGTATCCGTGTCCGTGTCCCGTGTCCGACACTCCTTGGACACTTCTTGAATGTATATATACAGTTATTCATATGTGTACTCAATTATATAACACACACTTTAATTCAAAAAACTCGTGATACACTTCTCGAACACATATTGCACACTTCACCTCAAATTTATGCAACTCATTATACTCGGGATAGGTTCGTTTTAGCACATACCTAGTTCATAAGTATGATTTTAAAGGGTTGTTTGGGTATCTAGTTCAAAAACAAGCGGATTTTTAATTTATAACCTACTCGATTAAAGATACATAAAAATGATATAAGGATTTTAGTTTTCATAACATGTGAATGAAAAACAATATGGCCCTCGTATAGATTATTAATTTTAATATGTATGTATATAGCTGTGTCCTCGTATCCTAACTTTTATAATTTTGTCGTGTCCCATATCCGTACCCGTGTCCGTGTCCATGTCCG
The DNA here is from genome assembly GCA_012295165.1 of Asparagus setaceus. Classification (NCBI taxonomy): domain Eukaryota; kingdom Viridiplantae; phylum Streptophyta; class Magnoliopsida; order Asparagales; family Asparagaceae; genus Asparagus; species Asparagus setaceus. The sequence goes on from WHSE01000248.1 coordinate 29,782, forward strand.
CGCCCGTATCTGTGCAACATAGCCTTAGACTGATGACTGATTTTCTTAATGGCGGTATTTTAAATTCAAACAAGTAAGGGTATCAGGAGCATGCAAACTTCCCCAAAGATAATTAATTACTTGTTTTACACTTGTGCTACCTTTAGGCTGCGATGATCTAGGCATGTTTAAGAATAACTTGCTGTTGCAGTCATCAATATAGACGATCTTCATCTTTCCTTGGATTTATCTTTTAATATGGGTTCAAAGCGCTCCTACTCTTTGCTGCTTTGTCTTGCTGCGGTTCAAGTTATCAGATTTTACATGTTTTATCTGTTGTTCTGCATAGCTGAACTTTCAGAGAAAAATCAAGCCTGATTCACATTTAAAATTTTGTTATATACTCCGACATAGACAGAGATGCAAGTGTAAGCTTGTAGTGGACATATTCCATTGCTTTTGAAGTGTTGCAAAATCAAGACCTGCTCTTCTAGTCTTAAGCTTTGACCAAACCAGCGTCCACGGACCATTAGTAATCTTCTTGTAGGGGATCAATCTGAAACTAGGCCAATATATCAGCTAGTAGTTGACAAAAAGTCATCGAAATGTTGGAGAACATCATCCTTGATTTGATTAACTGGGAAGACATTTCAGCTTTAGGAGGCGAGCAGGTTGTGGGTAGACAACTCAACATGATCGGCATGGATCTGCAATTGACTGATGTAGTTCCCTTGAGTTATTGAACTTCACTACATGTTTATCTTACAGACTCGATTAACTTGTGTACTTGAATGTGCATCAACATAGATATTGAGGCCTGACTTGGGGTTAAAGTAGTGTTTTTAGGTTATGGAAGTTATCAGGTCGAAGACCAGGTCATGGCCTCCGTTTGAAAGAAGGAAAAAAAAAAGGAAATATTCTACAATACTGTTTGTCAAAAGAATCCACCAAGGAATACACACAAAGGTTCATCAAAGAAGAAGACTCCAAATCTATTGGCCACACAACGTAAGGTCCAGGATAAAGAATCCACCGACAATCCTTATGAAAGCTGTCAACAGGAGAAACATGTGGTATGGAGATTATAACTACATATTGTTGTCTTCAAGTTGTTGCAAAATATTGCAACTTGTTGAATCTTCGTTTTTAGTGCCTGACTGATCGATTAATATTGTTCTCTGAAATTATGATATATGTACCTGACATGGAAATTCACAGCCAGAATGCTGCCGGAATAACATAACAAGTACAGGTACATCTTCTGTTTGAAAATGCTTATTTGTATTCTTAATCAACCATTCATTCCAAGTCTTTCTTATATTAGGTTTGGTACTTTTGATAGGAGATGCAATGAGTGAAGAGCAACTAACATGCACATGTCAGACTCTCTTGGAGTACTTTGTCAGCATGAAATTTTCATTGAAACTGCAAGCTGATGGGCTAAGTATTTTAGCTATCCATCAAAGGAGTGGTAATTTACTACTTCAAATAATCAACTCTTATTTTCTTAGAAGTTATACATCCGAAATCCCTTGTATGGCTTTCCAAAAGAAAATTTTCTTTTAGCTACTTCTATTAAACTGACTAATATTTTCTTATTAATACCTTTCCTCTTATGTGGCTATCTACCTCTTATTTCTATTATTTTCATTAGTGTGGTAGAATCTATAGATTGCAAGCAACAGGTTCTTTCAATATTGCCACATGTACAACTCTTGTCAACTGAGACATCTTTTTTTGTTTTTTTCAGCCATTATGTTCCACAATATTTTTCACAGAAGTTTCCAATGCGCATATTGATAATCCCCTCAACTCCAAGACCAAACCCAACATACCCCCACCCAAACCACCCAAAAAAAAAAAAGGAAAACCACCATCACCCCCACCATGCCACCGTGCACACATACGCTTGCGAGCTCACGCACAGACACAACCACCCCAAGATCCCAAACAAAGCATACTCGCATGCAGGGACAGGAAAAAGGGGGAAAACCAGGAACCACCACTACATAACCCCACCCCCCACCCACAAATATTCTTCTTCCTGTATAGTGTAATCTATAAGCATTTAACACAATGAGAAGTTTGTTCCCCCCTGATTATACTCCCTTTAAAATTTCATCCATTTAATTGCATATGGGATCATATACTGTTTGTCAAAAGATGTTGGGCAACATGTGTTTTCTCCTCCTGCGCTGAAAGGTAAAGCTCTCACCTTACGAAACATTGCTGGCATAACACATGGATTTCATATGTAAATATACTTCCTTTAAAATTTCAATCCATTTGATTGCATATGGGATCATATACTGTTTGTTAAAAGATGTTGAGCAACATGTGTTTTCTATCCTCCTGTGCCGAAAGCTAAAGCTCTCACCTTATGAAACATTGCTGGCATGGCACATGGATTTCATATGTAAACATGCTTGATTGCTTTCTTAGCTTCTTAAATGGGGAATGGTGAATGCTTATTTTCTCACAAGAATGTCCCTCAAAGTATACTGATACTAAGACCTCAGCAAACCCCTATATATATATATATATATATATATATATATATATATATATATATATATATATATATATATATATGAAAAATGGAAAAACTTGGTACCAAGTTCCTCAAAAGAACTGTAGTGATGTGACAATTCTAAATTTCAATACACGTAACTTTAAAAATAATTCTCTCTCTCTCTTCCTTGAATGTGTGAAATTTAGAATTGTGCCACATCACTACCAAAAGTAACTTGGTACCAAGTTTCTCCATATTCCTCTATATATATATATATATATATATATATATATATATATATATATATATATATATATATATATATATATATATATATATATATATATCTTATATGACGTGTGTGAAAGAGTGTGTGTGTGTGAGTATATATATATATATATATATATATATATATATATATATATATATATGAGGAATATGGAGAAACTTGTCTGGTCACTAAGGCTTGGTAGTGAGGTGGACAAATCGATCCCACACCTCAGAGAGAGAAATAGAGAGGAGAGAAAGAGGAGAGAGAAAGATTTTTTAAAAGCTAGACTTGTGGACCAAATTTGTCCACATCACTAACAAGTTCCTTTAAGGAACTTGGTACCAAGTTTTTCAATTTTCTATATATATATATATATATATATATATATATATATATAAATGAAAACTCTATGACTTAATTCATAATGAATAGTGGTGCACCAACTTTTTTATCCACTCATCTTGTCTTGAGATTTGTGATGCACAAATCTCAAAGTGAAACTATCTTTCACGGATCCCAAAGCAAGATGAGTGGTTAGAAAGATGGTGCATATTCATTCAACTGGTCCCTTCTTCCTATATATATATATATATATATATATATATATATATATATATATATATA
>WHSE01000249.1:0-33127 GCA_012295165.1 Asparagus setaceus
GGGCGGTGAGCTCGCGCTTGGACTGGGCGGCTGAAAGCTCCGTTTAGGGCTTGGCAGCGGCTGAGCGCTCAGCGTTTAGAGTTTGGGCCTTGGTGAGCTCTGCTTGGGCTTTAGACGGTGAGAACTCCGCGTTTAGGGCTTGAGGCGGCGAGGAATTTGAGCGGCTCAGCGTTTAGAGTTTGAGCAGCGGTGAGCTCTGGCGCTTGGAGCTTTGGACTGGCGGTGAGCTCCGCGTTTTGGAGCTTTGGACCACGGTGAGAGCCGCGTTTAGAGCTTGAACAGCGGCTAAGAGTCCAGCGTTTAAGAGCTTGAGCAGCGGCTAAGAGCTCAGCGTTTAGAGCTTGGACCGCGATGCTAAACCTCTTGGTTGGATCTTATCTTTGTGTTTGTGATTCTACCGTTTCCTCGAAGCCTTCAAGCGGTGACCGTTCAATGATATCTCGGAATGAATCGTGGCTTATCGGTGATAAAATTTTGACAGCCTACATGAGTATCTTGAAGAAAGGAAGGCTTCTCTCGGCCGACTTGGAAGCCTAGGGCGGCTATCTTCCGTTGAGCTGGATATCCTTCATGGTGCTTTCGAGTCGCTCAATGGCTTCTATCTTCTCGGGTTAATTTCGATTCCCCTCACGGGTGATCATAAATCGAAATTTTCGATTGTACCCCAAAAGCACATTTGGTCGGGTTGAGCTTCATGCGGTAGCCGAGGGAGAATGGCGAAGGTTTCTTCCAAGTCGGTGATGTGGGGCGTGCAGTCTCGACTTCACCAAGATGTCATCCACGGCTTCCACATTGCGGTATTTGGGGCTTGAAGATCTTGTTGACCACCTCGATAGGTAGCTCCGGTTCTTGAGACCAAAGGGCATTACTTTGTAGCAAAGGTGCCCGGTGGTGACAAGGGCGTCTTCTCTTGATCATGCCGCCATGCGGATCTGGTTGTAACCGAGCGTCAAAGCTCGGCAGCTGATGTCCTTTTTCGTGCGACTAAGCGATCGATCGCGGGGAAGGGGTAAACGTCGCCCTGGGCATGCTTTGTTGAGGTCGGTGAAGTCGACGCGACGTCCTCCACTTGCCGCTAGACTTCTTCACTAGGGCGGCGTTGGACAACCATTAGGGATATTGGACCTCCCGAATGAAGTCGGACCCTCGGGGAGCCCTTCGACCTCTTCTTTGCCGCTTTAGGCTCGGGCCCCGAGTGCCTCTTCTTACAGCCGAGCCGGCTTGGTGTCGATGACGAGGAGAGCTCGTGGCAAATGGCGTCGTGAAATGCCCGCATGTCTTACGGACTCCAAGCAAACACATCAAGATTAGATAAAGAAAACAATTATCGCACCTGCGTAATGGTTCGAGAGGTTGGACCTCTATCTGGCGTCCTCTGCCCTTGTGGTCGATGGGGATCTCATGGAGGTCCTCAACTGAGTCGTCCTCTCGCTCCTTCTCTTCAAATTTGGAGAGCGTCTTCTCGATGGGCGGTGTCGACTCCTTTTCCCTTGGTGGAGAGAGTATGGCTTCGGGCTTCCTTCGGTCGCTCGGGACTATCCCCACCCCTCTCGTGTCGAGAATTTAATCATCGATGATAGGTGGGCGGGATGGCTCGCAAGTGGTGGAGAGCGTTCGACTGAATGACATTATCGCCGACTTGATGTCCATTACTACAAAGCTGGGCGTCCACGATTCGATTGGCACGGGTTGCCCAACGGTCGGGGAAGGGTGATGTCCCTCACGGTGAGAATGTCCCGTGAAACCAATCGGGGACCCAAAGATGGTGGAGTTTGGACTGTCAATACCCATACGGTTGAACATCCAAAACAATATGTCGACGAGCTCGGTGTCGATCATGATCCTCTTCACCTTAAAGCGTGAATGTCGGTGATATGACGATAAGTCGTCATGAGGTCTCGGCATCCAAGTCGGCCTGGCTGAAAGAGATGGATACATCGACCTTACCTTCTTGTCGCGGTGTTCACGAAGTAAGCATGCTATACCTCTTCGGGCGTTATTGGATTCTCCTCCCAAGGTGGGACCTCCGTGATGATATTGATTACCCCGACTCCTTGTCCCGGCTTCCTGCGCTCCAGCTAGGTCGAGGGCGGGGAGATCAGGCGAGGTCGGTGGTGCGTCCCTCTTGGGGTGTCTGCTCCGGATAGATCAGGTTCTTCAAGAAACCTCTCTGAATGAGGTCTTCAATGTCTTTACGAGAGTCACGGCGTTCGTGTCGTGACCGTCTGGTGGTATCGACTGGAGATCATGAGTGGATCTCTCTTGTCGGGTCTGTCCTCATCTGTGGTGGGGGCTTGTGGAGGGCCCCTCCCTGCTGGCCTTGTCCAGGGGCCCGAAAGGAGGTGTTGAGAGTCGGCATTGCTTGTCGGCGGTGTGCCAAAATAGTCGTGGCCGTCTTGTTGGGCTCGGCTGCTGTGGCTATCTTGTAAGCCTCGGCTTCTTCCATGTTCATGTAAGCGTGGGCTTTGGACATGAAGTGTTCGTAACTCCTGATAGGCTTCTTGTTGAGGGCTTTGGATGGTCTCGGGTTGCAGCCAGCCACCCGAGCCGCCATGAGACTTTGCTTCCTTGGTCTTCGACCTCTAGTCTCTTCAGCCTAGAATCTTTTGATGTAGGCTCTGAGGCTTCGCCCGGCTCTTGCTTGGTCTGGATGAGCACACCTGGAGGGTAGTTTGGGCTTGGCGTTGGCCAGAAATGGTGGATGAACTGCGGCTCAGGTTCTTGAAGGCTGCCAATGGATTTCTTCTCCAATGAATTTCACCAAAGCTTGGCTCCCTGTCAAGGTGACGGGAAGCGGCGAGATAGTAAACACATCATGATCATGGTGTTGTGGTAGTCCTGCACATGTTGGTAGGGTCTCTATCGCCCGTACTTGTCCATCGTCGGCATCTTGAACTTTTAGGCGGTGCTCATGATGGAGTCGGTGGGGTGTTCCCTCCGATGTCGGCCGTGCCGGCCACTTGTTGTAGTTTGCGTTGGTGGGGTTGGGAATGGTGTTGCGGTAGCGGCATGAGGTCTTGAGGCCATGCCTATGGTCCCCAGGCGCCTTGGGCTGGAGAAGGGCTTTCATCGGTGAGTCGAAGGCAAAGGCGCCTAATATTGGCGCCACAGGTGGTGTCTCTGAGGGGTGAGCGGCACGTTCTGGCGATCCCTCCGTGACTTGTCAATGTGAGAGTCTCGGGGCGGGATCCGCCTCCGGGGCCGGCGGCGGTCGCCTCGGCGGTGGAGTGGCGGTAGCGGAGGGCTGATCCGCCGTTATTCTGATGGCGCTTCTTCTTGTGAGAGCGAGGAGGCGAGTGAAGAGGTCATCCGCAAAGGCTTTGAGCTGGGTTTGCATGGTTGTTTGCATGGCTTGGGTGATCTTCGGTGGATTCACAGGTTGGGCTTGAGTGACATAGCCACAGTGGAGTTCCCGACGGAAAAGATCATCGCCCGGCTACATAACCTCAAGAAGAGAAAGAGGCCCCGGTGGGCCTGGTGTTGATGTATATAATCACGATCACTAACCTCGAGTGAGTTTAGAAAAGAAGTCCGCCTTCTCTCCTAAAGCCAGCTGACGACTCGATCAAGGGGCTCGCCCTCTGTGAAGAGGGACTGTGGAAGAGGCGGAGTTGGGATCTCCGATGGTTCCTCGGCCGGTCAAGTTAGTAGAGTGGGAGATAATCTAATGGAGCGAATTCACTCGAGAAAGATTGCTTACTTGGTTCAGCTGTCGCGTTGTTATTTATACCTAGGGTTGAGGGTACTTCCGTCTTTCCATCGGTTAAGGAACCAGATGAGTGCCCTTCCCTCCACGTGCGAGCCCGTGGTTGGCCGAAACATTCTATTTATGCGCTATGGGGTGACTTTTACAGTGTCAGTGCGGGTAATTTGAGGGTTAGTGTGGTCTATTCGTCATTAGTGGGATGGGATTGGCCTGTGGCGCATGGGGTGGGGTGCCTTAAATCTAAGTGAGAGATGGGGAGTTAAAGAGGCATCGGCGCATTTAATCACGATCTTGATGGGCTCGAGTGCCGTATAACCGTCGTTTGAGTGGAGAAGCAGCGGGATGAGGTTGGTGGGGCTGAGGCCGGTGGCCGATTCCTTCGGCTCGGGGCGCTCTTGGGTAATCAAGCTGGAAGGGGCGACCGGGGCAGCACCGTGTCGTCCACGAGGGCGGGTAGGTGATAAGAGGGTCTAAATTAAGCAGCATCGTTGGGAAAGGCCGACAATTGGTAGGACGGGGCTATAATGGGTGGCGGTTGGGAGGGCGGCGAACACAGCTTTCAGCGTCGTCCGTGGATCAGCGGTTAGGCGGCGGGTGATGCGTCCCCGTCGGTCGGTGGGGCGGCGGCGATGGAATCTTCAGCGGTCAATTAGGCGGGCGGACGGCTGATTACCGCCTTCGGCGTCGTCCGCGGAGAGAGAGTTGTTGTCGGACGGCTTGCACGCCTCTCGCGTCGGCTATGGTGATAATAAACGGCGGACCCGCGGCGAAATTCGGCAAGTGTCGACGCTGCAATAGATGCGGTAGAACTCCAGTCTGTTTTCGTTGGCGGACAAGCGTTTATCCGTGTCGGTGCCTCGTTTTTCTCCTTAATCAGGTTAGTGGTTATGACCATAACAGGATGCTTTTCACCTTTGGGGACATTGAAGTCCAAGTGGGAGTTCCTCCCGGTAGGCGCATTCATTAGAATAGTTTATACTCATATTCCTATTGGAGTAAGAAGGAGGAGGAGTTTAACCTCTTGTACTCATGGGAGGAATTTCTCATTAATATTTCGTTAAGGCGAAGCCGACAAAGGCTTGGATGATGGCCTTGAGAGCTAAGCAATCCTTAGTAGGATGGAGGATCCTCGTGAATGCCTACGGTATTTAGGGTCCAAGTCTTGTCGACCTCCTCGATTTATAATGGTTGGCAACTTGATTTTGTTGTTATCAAGGAGGTGTTTGAAGATGATCGAACTTCTTAGTCTCACGAAAGAGTATGTCTGTGGAATTCGATTTAGAAGCTTTTGGCTGATGGTTGTTGCAACGTTTGACTAACAGCGATCCGAGATGCCTTTCCTCTATTACGAGAGGAAAAATTCGAGGGTCGGTCATTTTGCCTCTGACTTTCTTCCTTAGGAAATTTTAGGCTTGTTCTCCTCGTATTTTAGGTCTTTCCATGTAGTTGGCGGACGACCCCATGACTTCCAACAATTCTATAGAAAGATTATTGTGACAAGTCTTCAATATGAACTCTTGATGGTGGATCTCGTAATTCATAGCTTTATTGCGGAAGCGCTTAACGAAAGTGTCAATTGTCTCCCCATCCTTACGCTTCTCGTCTAGAAGAGTTCCAATGGAAACTTCCGTGTCATCATCGAAGAAATTACGAGAAGCTTTCCATGTCATTCCAACAGTTGATGCTACCCTTGAGTCTTGATATCAATCGAAGGCGACCCAAGGGTTCCAACGAATGAGAATCATTAAAGGCTCATTTCGAGATCACCCCAAATGAGACTTGAAATAGATCAAGTCTTTGTGTAGAACCCCTCGAGTCAAAGGTGTAGAAATTAATCAAATGAATTTATTGGGTAAGGGATTGAATCCACTCTCGGATATGGACCGCGGGATACCAGTCCTTTTGACTTCTGTCACGGACATCAAAGCATTGATTTTATCTTCAAGCTCTTTCATCTTTTAGCCATCATCCTCCCCTTGTTTTGGATTACTTCCAATAGGAAGAATTGGACCATTTCCACCTTGAGCACCGTCTGACTTTCTTTGGAGGTTGATCGGCATAAATGTGTTCATCTATCTCAGAATCACTGTCTTCGATATTATGGGCATTATGGTGGGTAACTCCACCTTGTTGACTAGATTGGTACGTAGATGGGTTTGATTTTACAATTCCCTCATCGATGCAAGGCTAGCTCCATCTCGTTTCATTTGACCTTAAGCTCTTCTCTTTACTTGGCTAAGGCTTCTTGTAACATTTGAGCTAGGGTTTGGTGTAATTGCAAAAGCTTCTACGGGATGGCGACCAACACTGACATTGTGTCATCGGAGCTATCGCGAATTGATGTCGGGCTTAGTCATCGGATGACTCTCCCTCATGCATCCTTCTATAGTCGATCGTTGGGTAGCTTAATTGTAACGAGACATTCTCGAAATCGAGACCCAACCTTTCCTCGGAGTGAAGTCGGGATCTGCATCCGTGCGGTCCTTTCCTTTGTTCACCATGTTGATAGTCACTTGAGGCTCATCAAATTGGATGGATGATCTCTTTCTTCTTGATGTCGTCTTGGTGGCTTGAGATCTTCCGTTCGGCGAGGGAAAGCCTCTCGAATCTTGAAGCTCTTTGTGGTTGGCGTTTGATTGAACGGGCACATCGACAACAACGTCTTGATTAGTTGTGCACGAACAAGAACAATTTATTTCATCAATCGTTCTCTTTAGGTGTGTTGCCCCAGACGATGATGTGGTTGGTGTGGGTTATTGCAAATAACATTTCCACCCCGGATGTAACTTGGTTCCTCAGCGGAGGACAAGTCTTCTTTGGAATCGACTATTGGAAGTTGCTACGCATGAATAACAAGCGTTTGATCACCTTTGGTGACTTTGCGAATCCTGCAGCCGTTTGTCTTTATCGGCCGGACTTGCGGACCCTCTTAGGGATACTCAAGCGAGGCATAGCGGGAACTCTTCGGTTTGAGATCGTCGGATAACTGGAATATTCGAACATCACACGGGATTTAGATGCGACCCAACCTGTCGTTGTTTATGAATCGGGTGACCCAAATATTCCATTCTTGGTGTTTTGGCTTTGGTTCGATTGTGGACCAAAGCGGCGAACACCAAAATTGAAGGCTTTCGGACTTAGCGGTTGATACCTCGGTAGAGAGAAGTGGAAGAAAGCGGAAAAATCCATTTTTGCTAAGGCATGGAGGGCGGCCTACCATTGTTGGCGGCGATTCGAATCTGTGGCAGCGAGCGATTTGCTACCTGTTTGTTGGCGGCGGCTTAGAACTGTCTAGCTTGCGAGGCAGCTCAGCTATCTCGGTGAAGATTGTTGGCGGCGGACTCTTAGCCGTCGACCGGGACCCAAATTTTGTGATTTTGGGTCCATTCCTTGAATGATTTCGACTCTGGCGCCTTGCGAATGCGGCTGCGTGCGGCGGCAGCGTGCCGCGGCGCTTTAGATGCGCTCCTTCCTTATGTCGGGTCCTTTTGGCGAGAACCCATTCTTCCTTGGGAGGAGTGTTGGCGGATTGAAGTTGGCGTTGTAACTGGCGGCGCCCGATCACCGCAGTTAGTGTTGTAATGAACTCCGTCGGTGATTCCATGGCCTTTGCAAGTTGTGGGCCATCTTTTGGCGTTGTCTCACGGCGAGCCCTCTTAAATCCGGGCGGTTGAATCTTGTTGAATGACTCCTTCTTACGAAAGGAGTCAGCTTGAGAGCTCCGGCTTTGAGATCCACGGGGTGTTGTTGAGAGGGAAATGCGCCTCCGTTTAATGACGAGAATGGTTAGCATCACAACAACAAACCTCCCTCTTAGGAGATGATATCCTCCGATGTTTTGGGGTGAGGAGGACTTCGATGAGGAAGAGGTATTCTTGAACTTGGCTTGTCGAAGAAGTAATCGATCCATCGACCATGAGGTCGGCTTGATCAACACAGGCTGCGACCACCAGCGATCTCGGGCTCGAGACCGTTAGCTCCTTGTAGTATGCCATCGTGTTTGGGTCGAAAGTTGATTCCATTGTAAAACTTGAGAAAATTACACTTTGATTCTGATTACAAAGAAATTTAAGTAACTCTCTCACAAACTTCGAGCGAGAAGAGGCTACAGCGTAGATCTCACCGCTTTTGGGTCTTTGCTTTCTTGGGGCCAGCGTAATCCGTGGACCAGATAAATCGTCGAATCGGGGGGTTTAGTTGATGCTTACAAAAAACAAGAACTTAGCAAATATCTTAGCAAGGTAAGATATCTACTCTTCTCAAGAATAAGTCAAAGCTTAAACTCGAGGAATCTCCGCGTAGATCGTGTTCTTGAACTCTGGAAGCTTGGATTCTCTCTCTCTTTGCAATAGCTACGCTATCGATCCATGATTGCCCCCTCCAAGTGGATGTAGGAGGGTTTTATATTAGGAAGCGTGCCCTCTGAAGAAACACAATTGTCATAAGTGCCCAACATTTGCGGTTAAGCGCGGCGGCTCCCGAAGCGCCTGTAGCCTCGCTCGCTGGCGGCGATGTATTTACCTGGCGGCGAGGCAATATGAAACCTAGCTAAGCGGCGGCGGTGTCATCCCTCTGTATAGCGGTTTTATTTGCTTTTGAGCGCGATTAAATGCCTAAAATCCGCGCTAGTGGTATTTTCGGATGTAACAGCCCATTAAAGTATCACGAGCGTCTCTCTGCGTTGATAAAGTCAAGTGGGCCCCATCGGCATTGATTTAGACCCTTCAAGAGCTTCGTTTCAAGTATTGGTGTCTGCCTTTGGCGAGGAACTAAATGAAGTGTCTCGCTGGTGAGGGCACAAACAAGTGTCTCGCTTGTAGCGATGCACAAACAAGTGTCTCGTTAGTGGTGAGGCATAAACAAGTGTCGCTAGTAGCGAGACACAAGTAATCTGCGGCTTATGGCGAGGCACAAACAAGTGTCTGCATAGCGTAGCGAGACACAATCTTCCATATGTTGACTTCTTGAGATTTGACGGCGTTGTCCTTCGATCTTCTCATAATTTAGTCACATTTGGGGTTCTTCAGCAATTTTTGATGCCTACATCTTGCTCACTGGACCCATATGGCTGATTTGTAAATTCAGAATGAGCATAATTTTTAGAATATCAATTTTTAATTTAAATATGCCTAAAAGTGCATTCTTGTTGCCAGAAGAAGATAACATTCATGGTCATTTGATGACCTATGCTAATGTATCCTAAGGGCCTGTTTGGTTTTGCTTTAAGACACAAAGCGAGAAAAGAAAAACTATGGAAACCTATATTTTCAATTTTTATTTCCCTTTTGTTGTTTGTTTGGCCTTGATGGCGTGACGGCGGCGGCAACAACAACAACAAAAAGAAAAGAAAAGGGAAACAAGTGGATTCGGACCGGAAAAATGGTGAAAAGAGCCATAATCCGCGTGAGGTTTTGTGGAAACCCCTTTCGATGTTTCTTGCCGTTCTTTGGTTGATTTCATGAAAAAATTGATTTGATAAAGGAAACAAAACCCGTGATTGTAGGTCCAATTTATACTTTCCATCGTTTACGCAAAAACATATGAAATCAAAATTAGAAATTAAAATTGTGCCTCTCTTCACCATTTTTTTGGTCCCAAACGACTATTTTCCCTTTTGTTGCTGCCAACCAAACAACAAAAAGGGAAACGAAAATTGGAAATAGTTTCCAACAGTTAGTGTTTTCGCACTTTCTACTAAAAATGCCTTTTTGGTGGAAATGGGTGGAAAGCACAAATTTAGGACCACAATCACATGGGTTTTGGTTTCCTTTCACGAAATTAATTTTATTCCTTTTCTAGGAAATCAACCAAACAGCCCCTTCAAGCCACATCATCTAGAACTGGCATTAAATAATAATAATAACAAAATATATCAAGAACATGGGCAATATTCATTAAAAGATAGCCTATGTCAGTCTGGAATAAATTTCCCGACAAACATGATTTGAAATGTAGTTGTATACAAAACTTATGGTTGTCTTGCTCTCAAATTTCTGCAAGATTCGGCAGAGTAGCCAAAAACTCTAGAATTTGGTGCTCTATAAGTCTGAAAACCTCCACGAACTAACCAAACAATTGTCCATTAACTCCGAAATGTCTATAACACCAATCTAGAGGCACACAACATCCATTACATGAAAAATACAATTTGTATTTCTTTTTTTCCTTCCTCCTACTCTTTGAACCCCACTCTTTCCTTATTCTTCCCGCTCTCCGTTAGCCCCAACTAAATGTGATTTTGATTTTTTTCCGTAACAATTAGGTATAATCTAGGGTTTGTAATTGATCTTCGAAGGCACATTTCTACTTTTAGCTGCTTCAAGATTTTGCTTCAACAATTAAAGATCCTCTCCAGCTGGTATTACAGTTGATTCAATAAGTTCATTATGGTCTGCTGATCTACGAATAACATAGACGGAACAATTTCTATCCTCTTAGAAGAATTGTGAGAGCACCCGTATATACTTTCATGAATTAAAAAAATAGTTTCATGACTTTTCATTGAAGACCTAAACGATAAACTATCTATTTTCTATAGGTTGTCATAAAACTCATTTGCAAACTTATTCTCACCTCCTATTGGCAACTTTTTAGTGTATTGATTTATCTGACTGAACAATGATGCCTGCCTAAAGCAATGTGTTTTATTCTAAGATATTAAGTATTTAGAGTCTCAAAGGGATTTAAGATATATTATTTATCCGTTGCAAACTTGTGATATACCCCTGAAACAAATAGGGTACTAAGATGAATGTTTCTCAACCGAGTAAACCATTCATTTTGCTTTATTCATAGATTATTGATATGAATTCTCAAAAGGTTAGATAATTTAAAACATGAATTCTGACGTTATAATATCTGTTTAGCAACCATTCCGCTTCTATTATTAGTTGAACACAAATAAAGAGGTTCAATCTTATCCTGCAACCCTTGAGTTGTTTATAAGGAGTACATGTCTGGCAACTTGGTCAAAGTGGATAATCATCCACTTTCGGGTATAATGGACTTTCGCATGTTTGGTAATCACTTTTGAGTTGGATTATTTTGGATCCAACACTTTTTAACATCTAGTTCTTTCCCCTTCTCTCTCCTCACTTTTAAGTGTTTTGGTCACTTTAGTAAAAAATTAATTAATTATAAACCACCCTCCTTGCCAAACACCTAAAATTTTAATCCACTTGGGTTATAATCTATCGATGGATTATAACCTAGGTGGACTATAACCTAAATTGTCAAACTGCTCTAAACATCGATATATAACCCCATATCACAATTGTCCACCTACAAATTCCATTAACATAACAATCTCCTAGAACAATCAAAGATTTTTGCATTCCCTCTTTCAACATCCATTCAAGTAACTTTCAGTCATCCCCCTTACTTTCACAACCCTAGACTTTCATACCAACTTGAAAACCTTCATTATCAATCCATGAAATCTTTGTCACTGAACTATGTTGTTTTAAAGACAACCTCGTGATTAATACTCAAGCAACACATCTATAATATTCGATATACATTTTTAAATTCCTATAAGTTTATGGACACCATGGGCATTTTTAGTCTCTGTCCGGTTGTTCTTAATTTTGTGAACTAGGTAAACTCTCCATGTTTAATTAAAACAAAACCATTAACTTAGCAGAAGATAGATACTAAGACAACACTGAAATATAATGCTAGAAAATTGTGTAAATAAATTATAGGAACTTGTTCACATGACATCCTTGAAAGAAGGAAGAAGGAACTTCTTTTTCCTTTTTGCCTTCCCAAAAAGGTCTTTAAGTGCAACTCAATGTATGAGGCCTCACCATTGACTGGCTCTGGAGGAGGCAAGATGCATGCATCCATAACCAAGTATTATGGTGAGGTTGATTCCACGGCTCTAACCCGTGCCAACTCACAACGAATCAACCGTACTGTTGGGCATAGGACAGACTTCCTATGAACAAAAACAATTAGAAGCCACTTGACAATACATGTGTTATGATTTTTTTTTTGGTTTTTTTTGGGGAGGGGGGGCGCACACAGATCTTGATATCTTGCTTACTGGATCCATGTGGCCAAATTTGAAAATTTTTAGAATACCAATATGCTAAAAAGGTGAATTCTCATTGCCAAAAGAAAAAAATTCTTCCCGGTCTCTTGATGACCTATGAGTGATATTCCATAAAAGCCAAACCTTACAAAGCTGGAATTAAGTAAAAAGAGTAACCAAATGTATCCAGAGCATAATCAATGTTCGACCAAATCAAGTTATGGTGATGTCCAATTCCAACCAAGACCATTAGGGAAAGAAATACAACCATATTAAGACAAGTCAGACCTAAAATAAGATGCAATTGACAAACAAAACAAAAAGAAAGAATTTAGATGTTTTAAAATAACTAAAAGCAAACTATAAAGGATATTACCTGAAAGTGGGAGCTATTTAAGCGGCGGGCAATTTGTGGGAAAAGAGGAATCATACATCATTTGAAACTCAGCAGTGAGTTGCCTCCAACACCTCCTCCAACTCTCCCAAGAACATCACTTCCTTGAGCTATTAGTGATAGGCCAATACTTGATAATCCCTTATCTTGATGTCGGCAAGCACAGGTCTTTCTCAACAAACCGAGTAATACAATATGATAACTGTTGATGGTACATTGGTATGCACTTAGGCTTATGGAGTGGAATCAATGCCCGAACAAGAAAAAGTTTATGCTCCTCTTTAAGTGGCAGTACAAACCCATTAATAATGCTCCCCAAAATTTCCAAGAGCTCAGCAATTCCATTATGCTTTTCTGTCTCAAAGATGAAACGGTAGAAAATATTGTTAATAGCTTTCCTGATGAAAGGACGGTGCACCATAAATTTACCGTATATACGATGAAGTATTGTCTTCAAGTACTCCCTCTCTCTAGGATCTTCAGAGTCAAAGAGATCTAAGAGTCGAAGAACAAAAGCATGGTCTATATATCTCTTTGCCAACTTAGCATCAGTCTCTGGAGATGTAATAAATTTCAGAAATAACTCATAAACAATTTGCAAGTGAGGCCATGAAGGATCCATTAGAGGCTCATCTTCTTCCACATCAAATGCCTCCAAAACTTTATTTTCACGAGGGGCAGAATTAAGGGTTCGAAACAAGTTTGTAGACACCATTTTGATGATTTCTTGCATCATATACTCGAAAACTTCCCATTGGTCGAAAGCAAACATAATCAACAAGCTCTAACAATGTCCGCCGCCTTCCTTCTTTCAAGTTCTTGCTTGGGTGCGTGAAGTCAAATACAACACAACACGATTCAATTTCTTGATGAACAAATTTGGCTTTTCTGAGTCGGGGACATCTCTAAAGCTCTGAGTGCTTCATAAGTATTAGCCAAGTTGCCATTAATCTTCAAGCTTAAAGGTTGATGGTTTTGTTATCATAATTTGAGCGGGAGGGACTTGATTTCCGAGCAGCTGCCCTACTACTCGACAAATCCCCGATCTTGAAAAGTTAGCATAAGAACCGACCCACCAACCGGATCCCGATTATCTCCTCGATTTTGATCGCTTTTAGAAGCCGCCCAATATTTGCTTGATCATCCTCACAAGGGTGCAATGAAAATGAGCAAGATTTCAAACTTTAAGGTATTGAATTTAGCACAATATGCTCCGATTCAAACAAAGCGGAGACTACCAACCAAAAGGGAATAAGATTTCCACATGATACATCTGTCTCAGCTCTTTCACCATTTCAAAATTAACAGATCAAAAGGGAAAGGCTTCAATCAAGAAGAGGAGCATCACAACGATTCTCAAATTTTATTCAAATTCCAATCAAAAATCAAAATTTGATCCATTAATAAACGAGAATCCTCATTCTCATCCATAACAGAAAGCGCCAAAAAGGGGAACCCTTTACCTATTTTCTCCCAATTTCTTCAATCCTCCCCTCTTTGAACAAAGAAAAACAAAGATCCCACTTTTTCACAAACCCAGATGAAGAAATCCAATTCAGAAATAAAATCACACCCCAAAATCCAAACATGCCTTTCCTGCAATCAATGGAATTCCATCTGATGCAATCTACAAGTAAACGACAGAAAGGGAAATACCCAATAAAAAGTCAAACGCAGGGAAAAGAGAAGGGGGAGATCAAGAATGAAACTTTACCTTTCTCCCATCATACAGAAATTAGAAAAGGAAAAAAAAAAAGAAACGAGCTTTTTCGTGATACTTACATAGATTCTAATGATTTTTCCTCTTCTCTTCTATCAAAGATTTGTTAGAGAGAGCGTGTGAGAGAGAATGAGAGAGATTGAAAAAGAAAGATCAGTTCTTACGAGAACAGTTGTTAGAGAGAGAGAGAGAGAGAGAGAGCAAATAAAAAGAAAAAGAAAAAAAACAAAAGAAAAGGACTTTATTGCTTTCCTTCCACTAACCTTTTCAAGAGCATCTTATGACTTACTCCTCTTTATATGGTTTTAAAATTTTTGTTTCACTAAAAAAAATATGTGAATATAAAAGGAAACTTTACTTTGAACATTGAACTTAAAATGGCGGTAATGTTTTTGTGTTTGTGACAGAGAGAATTTTAGATTCGTGTTTAATTTTGTTCTTAAAGTTATTGACTTTCCATGTAGGTTAAGCTTGTCGGAACATTTTAAGATATTCTTGATTTAATGATTTGTTTGTAACAAATTAGAGGATAATTTCTATGAAATATTTACTATGAAAGAAAAATATCATTTAAGAAATATTTAACAAGGAAAAAAGAGAAAGGGCAAGAAAAGAAATCATCGTGGAAAGAAAAGTTTTAGTAAAATTAGAGCACACATTTCAAAACTATTTAATATTATTTTAAAATCTTATCGTTATTTTGTTCATTTTATTTTGTGCAAAGTAAATCAAAACTTGATATTTAATGCATACATGTTTAACGCCTCGCTCAAAGTCGGCTCATCTTAGACGATATGTCAAGAAAGTTGGTCAAAGTGAATTATAATCAACTTTTGAATGTTTGGTAACCATATTTCAAGTAGATTATTTTAGATTATAATTCACCAAAAAGTTATCTAGAATTCCTAAATTTTTTGTGGTGTTTGACTTAGTAAATGGCAAAATAGACTCATTTTTTCACGTTTCTTTCTTTTACATTCCCTCTCCTCTCATGTTTAAGCGTTTTTTTAACAAACAAACAAATGGATTATAAATCACCCTCTTAAACAAACTTCTAAATTTTAATCCACTTGAGTTATAATCTGTATAAAATTAAAATAAACTTCTTGATTTAGAAATAATTGTGTCTTTGCCTTTTCCTTCTGATCTACTAAAGAATCTTGTGACCAATCAAATCCTTGCAAACACTTTTTATGCCGGTTGGGCTTTCTTGAATTTTGATCCATAAGCATTATTTGTGTTTAATTTCAACTTGACGTAATGGGGAGAAATAAGAAATGTTGACAACAACTTTACGTTGATATATGTATCATGTTAACATTGAAGAATCAACTGAATTTTCTCAACCACATAACAAACTTTACATGGTATCAGAGCTTTCGGCATAACCTACCACCTTTATTATCATTCATCCGCTGCCATGGCTGATGACAGTTTATCTTCAACACCATCATCCTCCACTGCTACCACCCGTTCACGGACACGTCGCAAATCCCTACTTCCTCCATTCCTCTGACAATCCTGGGAATGCCCTAGTCACTCAACCTCTCACCGGTTAAAATTATCTCACCTAGAATCGAGCCATGATCATGGCCTTGACTGCAAAGAATAAGATCGGTTTTGTTGGTGGTTCCATCAAGCAAACAACTCCCACTGATCCCTTGTACTCATCGTGGTAATGCGTCAATAATATGGTTTTGTCAAGGCTCCTCAATTCAATTCATTGAGAGCTTGCTCCCACCGTTCACTATGCAGCGACAAGCGATGTAGTCTGGGACCTTGGTGATTGTTTCTCTCCTTCCGATGATCCGCGCATATTTCACTTGGAGCGAGCTCTTGCCACTTCACAGTAGGTAAGGACTCTGTTTCAGCTTACTATAATTGTTTTAAAATTCTTTGGGATGAACTCTCCACGTACAATATTTTGCCCAAGTGTACGTGTGATGCACGTCGTGAGATTCTCAAAGCCACCCAGCAGTGACAACTAATCCAATTTCTAACGGGGCATCACGAGATCTACTCAAATGTTTGAAGGCAGATCCTCCTCATCGTCCCCCTTTTGAACATTAGCAAAGCTTATTCTCTTCTTCTCTAAGATGAAAGTCAAAGATCCATGCAAACGGTTTCATTCAACATCGATAACTCGGTCATGCTTTCTCTTGCTAGCACCGAGTCATCTGTCAACGTTGTAGTTGTCAAACCTAGTTCTCAATCTAAATCCAAAGAAGTATGTTCCCCTTACAACCTAGTAGGTCACAATTGTGACCCTAGTTACAAGATTATTAGATATCTTGCCTATTAGCCTGCAGCCAACATAAGGCCCAACTTGTTGCTCCTAAGAAAAACATTGCACCTCCTTCACCCACTTGTTTGGGTCGAAAGTTGATTCCATTTGTAAAACTTGAGAAAATTACACTTTTGGTTCTCAGTTACAAAGAAATTTAAATAACTCTCTCACAAACTCGAACAAAAGGCGCTACAAGTGTAGATCTCCTGTTTTCGTGGGACTTTGCGTCTTGGGGATCGTAATCCGTGGACCACCCGGCGTGATCGTCGAATCGGCGGGGTTTAGTTGATGCTTCGCAAAGGAAACAAGAACTTGACAAATATCTTAGCAAAGTAAGATATCTACTCTTCTCAAGAATAAGTCAAGGCTTAAACTCAAGGAATCTCAGGTGTGGATCGTGTTCTTGAACTCCGGAAGCTTGGATCTCTGATTGCCCCTTTCCGATGGCCGACCTCCTGCCCAAGTGGACGTAGGAGGGTATTTATAGTCTTTGGGAAACGTGCCCTCTGAAGAAACACAAGTGTCATAAGTGCTCCACATTTGCGGTTAAGCTGGCGGCAGAACGCCTCGTAAACGCCTACGCTCTTGGCGGCGATTAATGCGGCTACCTGGTGGCGGCGGCGGTATGAAACTGCACCATTTGGCGGCGGCGATATGTTGCCGCTAGCTGGCGAGGCAATGTCGTCCTCTCATTTGTTATGCCGGTTTCACGCTTTTTAGGCGCGATTAAATGCCTAGAATCGCGCCTGTGGGTATCTTAAGCGATGTAACCGCACATTAAAGTATTTGAGCGTCTCTGCGATAAAGTCAAGTGGGCCCCACCGGCATTGATTTAGACCCTTCAAGAGCTCGTTTCAAGTATTACGGGTGTCTGCGCCTTTGGCGAGCACAAATAAAATCGCTAGTTGCGAGACACATCAAATGTCTCGCTTCGTGGCGAGGCACCAACAATGTCGCTAATAGCGAGACACATCAAGTGTCTCGCTTCGTGGCGAGACACACACAATTCTCACTAGCGGCGAGACATAAGCAAGTGTCTGCGGCTCATGGCGAGCACAAACCGGTGTCTCCGTAGCGTAGCGAACACAATCTTCTCATGTGTTGACTTCTTGAGATTTCGACGACGTTGTCCTTCGATCTTCTCATAATTTAATCATATTTGAGGTTCTTCAGCAATTTTTGATGCCTACACCACTCATGCTCTAACTTTCACTAGTGAGAAATACCAACAAAATTTAAGAAATATTGGTGTGGTAAATTAGCCAACTAAGGCTAATTTAGCATGTATGTCTAGTTATTTTATTTCAGCCGTCTCCTCTTCATCTTGGATTATTGACACGGGGGCTTCGGATCACATATCTAATTCATCTGCATCTTTTCAAAATACTATTTTTTGTGAAAACTTGCAGTCTATTATCGTTCCTAATGGACATTCTATTCCAGTCTTGTGCATGGATTCAATTCAATTAACACCAACAATGCTTCCCACAAATATTCTTTTTGCACCTGATTTCAAATTTAATCTTCTTTCTGTTAAGAGACTCACTCAAGATCTCCATTATCTCTTTCGGGACCTCTTGGCGGGGAAGGTGATTGGTGGGGCCTTGAAGATGTTGGACTATACTACTTAGAGCTTGAGCCTATCACGGATCTTGTCTTTCTACCTCTATTTCATTTGATTTTGGCATAATCGCTTACATCACCCATCATCTAATCGTTTAAATAAACTTAGTAATATTCTTCATTTTCTTTCAAATAAAAGTTCACATATTTGTGATGTATGTCATCTTGCTAAGAAATCGCGATTACCTTTCCCTTCAGTTCTATTTGTACTACTGAACCATTTGAGTTAATTCATGTTGATATTTAGGGAAAATATTTTGTTCCTGCTAGAAATGGTGTGTTCGCGGGGAAAGTTGGTTTGTTATTCATTGCTCGTTTGAACTTGTTTACAGCTTCGTTGGCCTACAACAAAATTTCAAACAAAGAAAATGCCTTTATATTTCAGGCGTACAATGAAAACGAAAATTACAACTCTCTTCCTTTTGTGAACAAACCACGAGGATCTCTATTTTCGGGATCACCGGCTTGCGTGGGTTCTTTACTGTCTTGGGGACTTTTGTTCGTCCGTTGACCACAGCGCAATTCCGATCTGGTGTAAGCGGGTTGCGGAACTTCTGAGGCGTAGGGGGCTCGTTTCGCGAAGAAGCGAAGCGCTGAGGATCACACTCACGAAGGAGAGGATGCGCTGCGGGGATCACACTCACGAAGGAGAGGATCGCGGGCGGGTGAATCTACAAGGAGAAATCCGGCGCTATCCACGAGATTAAGGCGAAGCTTAACCTAGAGGGTATCGTAGTTCGACCGAGTTTTCTTACCCCGATTTGTGGATCGGCGTCGGCTGGACTTGTACTGGCGGTGCTGGGCAGCGTTGGCGGCTCGTGGATCTCGTGAGAATTCTTGGAAACTCCTCGAAAATCCGCCTCAAAGCCAAAGCCAAATCCTCAAATCCCCAAAATCCCCAAAATCGAAATCATACGAACCGGCAAGACCCCCCATTTATACATCTCAAGAGGGGTGGCTCGGCCTTGGCCAGGAGGAGGCTCGGCCATGTTTGGCGAGCCACCTCGGCTTTGGCGAGTACCTCGACCTTGGCAGGAGGCTCGGCCATGTTTGGTAGAGCCACCTGGCAGAGGTACCTCGGCCAATTTGAGGTCCGTCGTCTCGTCGTTTTTGTGTCGTTTTGTGTCGTTTCTCCGTCGATTCTTGGTCTTCGGGCTTGGTTTTCTCCGGTGATGTCGCCGTTGTGTTTGAGTCTCAGATCCGATCAACTTCCGAGCTCGAGCGACTTCGTTTGCATCGACGGACTAAGTACGCTTGATTCCGCCTCGTCGGCTGCTCGAGTTTAGCCACCTGCCTCGTTGAGCCGTCGTCGGGTTTTCTCCACGGCGCGTCGTTTCGGCACAAATGCGCCTCGCCGACTCACTTCATGGGTTGTCTGCGGCTTCGCGTTTTCGCGGCGTAATCGCGTCGGCGGCGTTACGGTGGCCGTCGGATGGATCGTCGGTTATCAACCCACCGTTTACGAGTCTTGTTGAATGCGATAAGTAATTTTTAGCGCCTCTGAGATACCCTCCAAAGCGTCTCGGTCGATTCTTGATGAGTGCGGGATGCTTTGGACATGATGAAACCCTTCACTCTTTAATGGCGTGATAGGACTTGTGAATGACCACGGCGTTTGATCTCTCCATTCCCTTGGTCTTTCCGGTGCTTTGTAGGATTGTGATGCAATCTTGCATTTTTTGTCGGCCGTTGTCGAAATCTCGACCAGAAGTCGATAGATGAATTTCTTTTGAGGTTGGCTCGATGTTTGATTCCTCAATTCTCGGGTTCTCGGTGCTTTGTAGGATACAGGGGTGTTCTTGATCTTTGCATTTATTGCTTGACCGTTGTCGAATTTCAAGCGTAGCTAATTGAGTTCATTAAGCTGTTGACTCGTGTCGGTGGATTATCGTCAATTGACCACGAGGTTCCTCCGTTGATGAAATTCTTGATGGATCGAACCGTTGATCGGTGAATCCCGTCGGCGACTTCGTTGGTTGGCGTCGCTCTTTATTACTTCGTTGCGGTGTGTTCATCCACGGTGGGAGGTATTCTTCCCAATTGTTGATTGGTAGGCCCTCGGTGGGGATGCATGAATCGGCAGCGTCGATGGGAGAGTCCTTCGAGGTAGAAGCGTTGTCCGTCGATATAAGCCTCGTCGAATTTTATCCCTCCTTGAGGTCCCAGTGGAGGAAATTGAGGGTTATCGAGTTATCCTTAAGAATATGGTAATATTCTCGGGAACTTCGTTAAGAACCGAGGAATTAGTTTATACTCGTAATCCTATTTGGAGTAGGGCTAGGCGGCATGGGAGAATATCGGCAGATTGAGTACATCCCAGCCACGTACTTCGGCGGCTTGGCGGGATACTGCGTCATTCTTGGACTCGAAGTTCACATGCGTGAGGCGAGTGCATCATTGGAGGCTGCATTCTTTGAAGCCGTCTTCCGTGGGACACTTTGGTTTTGTGTATTGCTTGGAGAAGCGAGGATGGTAGAGCTCGAGCAGGAACTCAAGCGGCGAGGAGAGCGATCGTCTTGAAGGCGGCGAAGGCCAACAAAGAAAAGACTCTGCGGTGGTGCGAGGAATTTGAACTCTCGGCGGTGGTTGATATCAAGAAGAGCTGCGAGGCCCTTAATGGCGAGAGACTTTGGGGAGAGCCGGGAGAACTTCAGCAAGCTCTCAATAAAGTATTTCTTTGTCACAAATCTGCCGTTTAGAAAACTTGTGTAACCGATCTTTTATCGATAAAACATATTTCGTCCTCTTTTGTGCTCTATTATGATTCTTTTATTTCGTCGAAATAATTAACCATAATACTTATAGGATTTTGGCAAACCCTCACCGCCAACGGATTTGATTAGCCTTCACCAACTACCGCTTGAGTTGGGCTAGCGCGGATTATCCGATCCGCTCGCGACGTGCGGACGCTTGCCGAAGAATGAAACTCTTCTAGACTTGTTGCTATGATATTGAATACATAGGCCATTGCTCTTTAGGCAGGAACCACCCGGCAGCGTGTGAGCGTTGGCTTAATCCCTTCTTAGGCCGGGATGAAATACCCGAGTCGAACTTCGGTGTCTTCTTCAATCGGAAAAAGACTAAAGCCGACAGGCGTGTGAAGTTGACTTTATCCTTCTTGAGCCGGGATAAAATACCCAGTCGAACTGGTGTCTTCTTCAATCGGGAAAAGACTAAACCCGGCAAGCGACGTGACTTTAGGGTTATTGGCCAACCCCCTCAACCGGATTTGACTAGCCTTTACCAACTACCGCTTGAGTTGGGCTAGCGTATGATTATCTAGATCCGCCCGACGGACGTTGTGCTAAAAGAATGAGACTCTCTTAGACTTAATGCTACGATGTAATGTTGAATCGTAGGCGCCGTCTTTATCGCGGGAATAGACTACGCGACAGCGTGTAGCGTTGGCTTTATCCTTCTTAGGCGGGATAAAATGCCCGAATCGAACTACGGTGTCTTCTTCAATCGGAGAAAGACTAAGCCAAACATAGCGTGTAAAGGTTGGCTATATCCTTCTTAGGCAGGGATAAAATACCCCAAGATGAATCTTGGCCTTCTTTGGCCGGAGAAAAGTTGAACGGCATAAGGTTGATTGAGGTGGGAAAGGAAGAATGTATTCTATTTCAGAAGGTGGAAGGAAGGAGGATCTTGTCTCTATCTCGGGTAAGGGATGAACAAGAGAGGAAGGTTTTGTATCCTATCTCTTGCGGTGGAGAGGAAGGTTTTGTGTCCTATCTCGGTGCTCCAATTTGAGATAAGAGAGGAAGGTTTTGTATCCTATCTCTTATTGGAGAGGAAGGAGGATCTTGTCTCTATCTCGAGATTTGGAAAGGAAGGATTTTTGTCACATTTCCAGTGAAAGAGGCTAAAATGGGATCTCCATCTTGAGAATCTTGAAAGATGAAACTAAGAGTGGGATCTCCACTCAGAGAATCTAAGACAAGAGAGGAAGAATGTATTCTATCTCTCTTGCTCAAGAGGAAGGATGTGTCCTATCTCGGTGAAGGTGGGAAAAAGGAAGAATGTATTCTATTTCCGATGAGAAACTAAGAGTGGGGTCTCCACTCGAGAATCTTGGAAGGGTATGGATAGCTTTCTCTTTTGTAGGATTGCTAACGAGAATTTGAAAGTGGACCTCTCGTTAGTGGAAGGAATCGAGAGATTTCTTGGTGGTTGGACCGAGAGGAGTTTTAGTGGGCCCACGTCAATGAATTTGATCGGTGAGAGAATTTTGGAGAAAACACAATAACTTAGGGTTATCCTCATGAAAATGAGTGAGATATTCTCGAGAACTTCCCATCAAAGCGGGTTATCTGAATGTATTAAGGATAATACTTTTGAAACTTCCCATTTATCGGCATTAATTCCGGGTATGTGATAAAGGCGATATGCACCGTTGAATAGGCGTGTCTATTATAGCGGTCCTTCCATTGGGTTGAATTTACCTTTCTTTTTGGAGGTGAGGATTATGGTCGTCGGCGCGCGAGGGCGAGATCTCCCTCCTTAAAGGTTCTCTGTCGAACTTTCTTGTTGAAAGCCCTCGACATTCTAGCTTGATAGAACTCAATGCATTGTTGAGCCTCGAGCTTCTCATCTAACATCTCAAGTTCTTGAGGCGTCTTTGATGTTGTTCTTGGTCGTCATCTCTGTTGCAAAGGCGGCGAAGTGGCGAATCGGATTTCCAGCGGGAGAATTGCTTCACCCGTGGGCCGAGAGTGCGGGTAGCTCGTTGGCGTGCGTACCGTTGTCGCGATATGCCCGAGTGCTTCTCGAGTTTATCATCGGTCTACGCTTGTTATTCTTCACAAGCTTGACAAAATCTTGATGATCGTCTTGTTGAGGCATCCGCTAACCCATTATTTCTTTGGATTATAGAGTACGTCGGCAGACATCTTGTATCTTGAATTTTTAGCAAAACGATGAAGGAATTGGCGATAAATTAGGGACGTTGTCATGCGATCCGTCTTGGGACACCATGTCGATAGATGACATGGTGTTTGATGAAATCTGACGGCGGTTTTCGCCTTGACCTCTTTAGTGGAATTGCTTGACCCACTTGGAAGTATCGGTGATTGCTAGAATAAACCGATCTCCTTTAGCGGCGGAGGAAAAATGGGACCTACGCGTCCATTCCCCATGTCTCGAATGGCGGGATGTGGCGAAGGATGCATTTTCTGGCGGTGATGCATATAATTCGTGAATTTGACGCGCATGGCATTTCGGCGTGCTCAGCTGCGTCATTAATCATCGTGGGCCAAAGTAGCCCATTCTCTGATTATTTCGTAGAGCTTGGGACGGTGAGTGCACCACATTCACCGCCGTGTGCTTCGAAGGACCTCTTACGCCTCTTTGTTTGAGAGGCATGAGATAAAAACCATCGTACCCGGCGATATAGCATCACGGGTTTACGTATGGTAAAGAATCTTGGAGCTCTTGGGATTGACTCTCTCTCTTCCGTCTTACGGTAGAATACCGTAAGGCGTGTCGATGATAGGAAAGCACAATCTCGGGGCTCCAACTTGGTTTGGGTTGCATGTACTTCTTTGGTAACTACCCCTTACCTTCTTGTGCCTCATGGTATAATGGTGCGAAGAGTTGGTGAGTCTGACCGTAACTAGTTGCTTTCGGTCTCGGAAGGTTGTGCTAACGACATACTAGCCCGGATGCATCTGCGTGGCGTTTTGGAGGCGTGGGATATATTCAATGAAGAATTCTTGAATGAGTCGCCATTTCAACGACTATCGATGATAGGGATTAGATCAGTTCGACCTGTAGTCACCACGAACACCTTAACTATCGGTTGTGAATCTCGGTATGCTTGAGATATTGACCCCGGCTCCTTGGCTAAGTCCGATAAATGCAGCGTTGTATTGGCTATGTTATTGGAACAAGGTTGGTGAGTGAATAAGCGCGGGGCATGACATGATTCCGGAAATCAAGACAACTCCGACTCGAGATTTTAGAACGTCGGGGTACTTGCTACATTAGTGGCAGAAGCTCCGTCAAAATACAATCGCCATATTTGTTGGTGCGGCGTAGTGTTGACTTCTG
The DNA here is from genome assembly GCA_012295165.1 of Asparagus setaceus. Lineage (NCBI taxonomy): Eukaryota > Viridiplantae > Streptophyta > Magnoliopsida > Asparagales > Asparagaceae > Asparagus > Asparagus setaceus. Next base: position 23,817 of record WHSE01000249.1, read on the forward strand.
GACTTCATCAGGAAGATCATCATATAACTCAGCTGCGTCGTTGTCGGGTTGGCGACGAGATCGCCAAATCGCTTGCCCTTTGGTGACTTGTTGTTTGAAGTGCAGTCATATTGGGACAAGAGCAAGCCCATTTAATGCCTTGACTCATTGGCCGTTTGGGTCATAAATATTCGGACGGTTCGTTAGAGATAACATAAATCGTCTGTCAGAGCTAAATAGTGTCGCATTTTACGAATCGCGAACACTAATGCAAAACTTCGACGATTGGATATCGAGACTTACCGTAATGTTAATTTCGGGTAATACTGCTGCGCGTTACGTGACCGGCATCGTCGTCTGCTTGAGTAAAGGCGAACAGTGATCCGTTGCCTTGGCGTAGATCGGAGCGGTTTTCATTGCGGTGCAACAAAGCGGGGAGGTTTAGCGAGATCGATTTAATCTCTTCAAGCGCTTTCGGCGGCGTCGTCCCAAATAAGCGACCGCCCTTCTTGTTCAACGGAGAGCGGTTGGCACTTCGGATAGGTTCGATATGAACCGTCGGATGTCATGTAAGCCCTTGTAACCGAGTTCTCTCGGATTTCGGAGGTTGCAACTCTTGAATGCCTTCACTTTGTCGGGATCAACGTGGATTCCTTTGTCGGTGGCGGCGAAGCCAGGAACTGCTAGACATCGGAAGGATTTGGCGGGGTTCATCTTTAGGATGAGTCGCATGAGATCGAATACCGTTCCAAGATCTTTGATGTGATCTCCTTTGTCCGCGGCTTTTACGACCAAATGCGTCGGCATTCATTTTCGAAGATGATCTGGAAAATCTCGTCATTGCTCATTTGGTATGGCGTTAGCCCGACGGCATGGCCGTGTAGCAAAATATACCGATGGGCGTTACGAGCGTGTGTTTGGCGTCATCGGGGTGCATCTTGATTTGATTGTAACAGAAACCATCCATGAGCGACATTCTTTCAAATCCACCGCGTGTTGTCGACTATGACATCGAGTGATTGGAAGAGGAAGTCGTCTTTTGGGCGGCATTCGGATCTCGTGAGTAGACCACGGATCTGATCGAACCATTCTTCTTCATGACCGGACTATATTAGCCACCCAATCGGGATGTTGAATTTCCTCGATGAATCTCGATTCTATGAGTTTCTTCACTTCGTCGGCGATTGCACGCAAGATTTGTGGGCCGAAATCTGCGGTTGCTTGGCGGGTTTGGCATCCACCTTGATGTTGGTGATGTGTGTCGCTACATTAGAGTCGAGTCTGGCATGTCCTCATAACTCCAGCGAATACATCGATATATTCCTGATTAGGGCGATCAACTCTTCTTTCTCCTCAGAGGGAAGGGTATTGCGATGTTTATGAGCTTAGGATGCTCCTCATCACCCATATTAATCTGGACTACCTCGTCCTTAGTGGGGGTTCTCTTTGTTCGAATCTATCCCCAAGCTGCTCTGAGGTTGATGGATCCATGGGTCTTCTCATGTTGGCATATCTTCATCACCCTCAATAGTAGCGAGGATCGGCCAGTAGCCATATTTGACATCAAAGCCTTGAAAGCTTCAGAGGGTGTCGGAATCCCAAGCGAAGAATCGGAGCGAATGTCAGTCTCCCTATCGGTGGATTATCATCAATTAGCCATGAGCATTCATCTTCGAGGAGGATTAGTATCCCAATCCCCTTCTAAATGCATAGTAGTTATCGGCTTCCTTTTGGGACATATGCGCTTTAGGAGGGACTCGAGGACCTCGCCTCAAACATAGACCTTCTCCTTGTGTCAAGTCGTGCCCCACTTCTTCATGGGGACTATATTAGCCACCCATCCGGATGTTGAATTTCCTCGATGAATCTCGATTCTATGAGTTTCTTCACTTCGTCGACGATTGCACGCAAGATTTGTGGGCGCGAATCTTTCTTGATTGCTTGGCGGGTTTGGCATCCACCTTGATGTTGGCGATGTGTGGCTACGAGTCGAGTCTGGCATGTCCTCATAACTCCAGCGAATACATCGATATATTCCTGATTAGAGGCGATCAACTCTTCTTTCTCCTCAGGAAGGGTATTCGATGTTTATGAGCTTAGGATGCTCCTCATCACCCATATTAATCACGGACTACCTCGTCCTTAGTGGGGGTTCTCTTTGTTGAATCTATCCCGCCTCTGAGTTGATGGATCCATGGGTCTTCTCATGTTGGCATATCTTCATCACCCTCAATAGTAGCGAGGATCGTAGTAGCCATATTTGACATCAAAGCCTTGAAAGCTTCTCAGAACGGTGTCGAATCCCAAGCGAAGAATCGGGCGAATGTCAGTCTCCCTTATCGGTGGATTATCATCAATTAGCCATGAGCATTCATCTTAGGAGGATTATCCCAATCCCCTTCTAAATGCATAGTAGTTATCGGCTTCCTTTTGGGACATATGCGCTTTAGGAGGGACTCGAGGACCTGCTTAGAAACATAGACCTTCTCCTTGTGTCAAGTCGTACCCCCTTCTTCATGATACCCGGTGTCTGGACTATATCTGAATGTGTTGAGGATAGGCCGTTGTCATCTTCATCTTCTTCTAAGAAATGATTAGGCGTGGAGCGCATCTCCTTTTCAGTAAACCAAGTCTTTTTCACTACTTGATCTTAGGTGGGATGGCGAGTGTTGTCCCAAAGGAGTCTTGGAATTGCTTTTGTGTAAAGCAAGAAGACCGAGTTGGTAAGTGCAACTCGGATCGTTGTATAAACTGTCATTACATCATTCAAAGACAAAGGGTACTCTAAATCGTCATTTATTGATTCATCGGCAATTTGCCAATTACAATGTTCATCGGCGATTCTTCATCGTCAAGATTGATTACAAGGGTACAATGTCTTTTAAAACAAAACCACCACTATAATCAAGCCGGCGAATCGACTTCTTCACGGCTGTCGTGCCTTGGGCCGATGATTGATTCGGACTCATTCGTAGAGGAGAGAATCGGTAAAATAATTCTCCACCTTAAGCGGTCGTTTGTCGCGACCACCGTCTTGACCTCATTATTAGTGTCTACATATTTGAGACACCGATGAAGAGTAGATGGGACTATAACGTTACCGTGGATCCAAGGTCGACCCAACAATAAGTTATAGGAAGTCTCTGTCAATCACATGGTGACTTGGACTTTAAATCCCCATTTGGCACTTTATCAGGATCTTACCGTAGAGACCGGTGTGTTAAACCATAGATCATTGTGCGCATTGATGACTTCTTGTGAGTTCAAGGTGATACATGAGTAGCGGGGCATAATGCTCACGGCGGAACCGGATCGACTTGGATCGGTTAACTTCACTAGAGCCAATATACGGTGAAGTATAGCGCGATCGTGCTTGGAATCTCGTCTGCATATCCTCCTTTGTAAAAGTAATGCGAGGGAAGTGCTTGGTTGCCAAGTTGCATTGTTGTCTTGATTCTTAAGTCGGCTTGATCGAGTGAGAAATACCTCGAGTCGGCCGGAGCTTCTTGTAGAGCTTCGGGTTTCCTTTGACAATCGAACCTTCGTGAGAGTTATTCGGCGGGATGTTAGCCCGGGCCATGGCGTGAAATGGTATGGAGAGCCGATGTTCCGGTCTATCCCTTACAATCGGGCGATTGAATCGGGCCGGGAGTTGAGCTTCACGGACTGTTGTTTCTCCTTTGCTTGGTGCTTTTCTTTCTGCTTGCGAGTGAGAGGGTCGTGGTCACCCCGCTCGGCGGTGTCTTAGCGTTTGGATTTGGAGCCTCAGGATATTTGTAGCTATATTAGTTATGCGCTCCTAGTAGCGAACCGATCTCCTCTTGAGAAATGGAAGGTGGCTACTTTTTCATCATTCTTCTCTGGAATTCTTTGAGCGGCATGGCATAGCTTGCCTTTTCCTTGGACTTCTTTATGGCAGGATGTAGTCCAGCGATCGTCTTCGGCAAGTCGGGGTGGACCCAAAGGATTTCTCCGTTTCTTGTCGTGTGTGATGCAGTGACCCCTTCTCCGCGTTGCCGTGAGGATCTTCATTCACCATCTTCATTCCTACCTTCACAGCGTCGGTTGGAACCAATCGAAGGCCCGATCAAGCTTATGGGCGCATTTGCTCCCACCTTCTTCTCTTTAGAGGGTTTTGGTGTAATGACTCAACATCGATCAAGGCTGAATCTTGTCCTTGAGATGGTAGCGAACTTTGTAGGATGGTGTACATACGTGGTAAAGCGGTACTTAGGATCCGTAACCTTGTTTGCCTCCTCTTGGTTTACAATTGGGGCAGCTGGATTTTATTGTTTTCGAAGGTATTTGAAGATGCGGAACTTCCTCGTCCTTGAGCGAGTAAGTCTTGGAAACCTCGAACGGATGGTTTCGATTCAGTTTGTTGGCCATTGAGGTGCGATTGCGTGGTGCGTTGTTGCGGCTTCTTTGTTGTGGTTGCGTTCGAGCGTTTGATTAAGCGTCTGAGGACTTTGCGCTTTACCTTTGCCCGCGGGGACAAAGTTACGCTTGTGAGCATCCACCATAGACCTCTCTCCGCTTTCTTCCTCCTCGGGAATCGCTCGGCTTGCTCTCCACGTATCCTTAAATCTTTCGGTCGGACGGTCAGGTTCCCATTGCTTCCAACCGTCCAACGACAGGTTGCTATGACAAGTTTGGAGAATGAACTTCTCCGTTATCGGATCTCGGCAATTCATTGCCTTATTTACGAACCTCTTGTGAAGTTATCCACTTTGTTCCCGTCTTTACGTTTCTCGTCCAACAAAGAACCGATGGATACCTCGTGTCATCGTCGAAGAAATTGGTGAGAAATATGGCCTCATATCATCGGCTATGCGCTCACGGTTTGAGGCGGTACCAATCGAGCGGACTCCACGAAGGGTGCCGAATGACCGGAACCATCAAGGGCTCGTTGGGAGATAACACCTAGATGAGACTTGAAGTAGATCAAGTCTTTGAGTGGGCGATCCTTCCGTCAAGCGGTGTAAAGTTGATGAGGTTGAATTTTGTCGGATCAGGATTGATTCCCACTCCTTGGGTAAGGACACGGTATACGTCTTCTTTACCTCTTGGCGGAAATCAAAGTATTGATTTTGCTCTCGAGGTCTTTATTTTCTCATTTTCCCCTCGTCTCCGTTGGGTAAACTTGGGGAGGAATGGCGGTGTTATCGCTAGCGTTTTCGGAAACAACCACGATCACCGCGTTTTGGCCTCCTTCCTGTCCGTGTCGCTATGTTAAGTTGACATTATTGCGGCGACTTGGCTGCTTGGCGGTTCATTATCGCTGGATCATTGGTCATGCATTGCTCTCATCTGTGCATGGCGGTTCCATTCAAGTTTAAAGTTGTCCTTTTGCTTGGTTAGGGCCTCTTCAAGCATCGGGACACTTGATCCGTGACGATCATGAGCGCCTGCAGGTTGTCTATCTCTTTGAAATTGTATTATCGGAAGCCATTGCGGAGCCGGCATCCGACACTTCATCATCGAGGGTAATCCCATACGCATCTTGCGATAATGGGTCGTCTAGGTCGGACCTTAATCGAGTCATTCGTTGCGATGCCGAGAGCGACGCGTGGCGGCGTCCCTCTGCTGGTCATATTGATGGTAACACTTCGGCAATTCGCCATGCAGAAGCCCATCTCTTCTTGCGGGCGTCTTGACTTGGGTTGGGCATTCTCGTCAGGAGCCTATCAAAGACCGGCGCCTTTTCGAGTCGTTTTAGTGCGGTTGCACTCGATAACACCGCCTTGATCGGTTTGAGCACAAGCAAGGCATGTTTGATTCGGGCGTTCCTCTTTCGGATTTGTAGCCCCAAACGATAGTACAACTTCGTCGGTATGAATACGGAGCAACCTATCGTGTGTTGCACGACTTCTCGGGTATAGCGTTGTCATCGTCGGATGAAGCGTCTCCTTCGAGAACAAATAGGCCTTTCATAAGTTACCGCGACTGCGCCAGTGTGAATCTTCGGCGGGCTCTCGGACTTCGATTTGAAGCCGGTGCGGCGGCTGCGGGTTTCTTCTTATCTTTGTGGGATGCGACCCTGTCGAGTGACCCGTGATTCCTTTAGCGGACCTAAGCGATCCTTGGCGGTAAGCCTGGCTGTGCGTGGCGAGAGTTAGCTTAGCGGAAGTTGAGACGGAGCGGAGACTTGGTGTCAACGCCACTTTCTTTGAGGTGCTCACAATTTACGATTTGAGCAGGGGCGGTGGCTGGCGAGCTAGGCTTGGATGTTGGGTTCGTCGAAGTTGAAGCCTCGGCGGACTTGGGCTTCCAAGCTAGGCGATTGTCGGCGACTTCTTGGCGCCTCCTTCTTCAACTCGCGGGCTTGTTGCACCAAAGCGTGCTTGGCGGGGCGCGGCGCTTCGGATCACGTTCTGGCGTGGAGCGATTCCGTTTGACTTCGGACCCATTCATTCGTCGCCGGCTGTAGGAATCGGCTCACGATCTCGAACTTCAACCTCACGAGTCAACTTGGATCTTAGATCCGCCTCATAGCGGACCCCATCCGTTGATTCTTTTGCAGGCTAATTGTTTAGCCGGTGGCGTCGGCGGGCTCTCTTGGAGAGTCACGCGCGCCATTGGCGGAATCGACCCACGTGAAGCGGGGGTTAAAGTTTGGCCGTTGTTAGGGCGGGAACCACCGTTGTCTGCGGATCTTGGCGGTGGTGGTGGATTTTCAGCCTCATCCCGGAGGTTGGGTCTTCCTTGCGGCGGAGACCATCTTGGACTGCGGGGCCCGGATGCGGGCGAGAGGAGAGTATTCTTCATACTTCTTACGGTCGAACTTCGAACTTCGACCTCCTCGATGACGGGATGGGATCGCGGTTGCGACCGGCGGCTTCTTTCTTTGGCCGTTGGCTCTTGTGGTCGCGGCTTGTTGGCGGGGAAAGTTGGTTTGTTATTCATTGCTCGTTTGAACTTGTTTTGACGTTGGCCTACAACAAAATTTCAAACAAAGAAAATGCCTTTATATTTGGTACAATGAAAATGAAAATTACAACTCTCTTCCTTTTGTGAACAAACACGAGGATCTCTATTTTCGGGATCACCGGCTTGCGTGGGTTCTTTGCATGCAGGGGACTTTTGTTCGTCCGTTGACCACCGCGCAATTCGATCACGTGTAAACCGGGTTACGGAACTCTGAGGCGTGGGGGCTCGTTCCGCGAAGGAAGCGAAGCGCTGAGGATCACACTCACGAAGGAGAGGATGCGCTGCGGGGATCACACTCACGAAGGAGAGGATCGCCGGGCGGGTGAATCTACAAGGAGAAATCTGGCGCTATCCACGAGATTAAGACGAAGCTTAACCTAGAGGGTATCGTAGTTCGACCCGAGTTTTCTTACGCGATTTGTGGATCGGCGTCGGCGGACTTGTACTCGCCCGGTGCTGGAGCGGCGGCGTTGGCCTTCGTGGATCTCGTGAGAATTCTTGGAAACTCCTCGAAAATCCGCCTCAAAGCCAAAGCCAAATCCTCAAATCCCAAAAATCCCCAAAATCGAAATCCATACGAACCGGCAGACCCCCTATTTATACATCTCAAGAGGGGTGGCTCGACAATTGGCGAGCCACCTCGGCCACTGGCGGGGAGGCTCGACCATGTTGGCAGGAGGCTCGGCCATGTTTGGCGAGCCACCTCGGCTTTGGCGAGTACCTCGACCTTGGCGAGCCACCTCGGCCTTGGCGAGGAGGCTCGGCCATGTTTGGCGAGCCACCTCGGCTTTGGCCGAGGTACCTCGGCCAAGTTGGTAGGGTGGCTCGACCATAGTGGCCAACCACCTCGGCCAATGGTAGTACCTCGGCTTTGGGGAGTCAGGAAGTGGTCTCGGCGTCGTTTTTGTGTCGTTTTGTGTCGTTTCTCCGTCGATTCTTGGTCTTCGGGCTTGGTTTTCTCGGTGATGTCGCCGTTGTGTTTGAGTCGTATCCGATCAACTTCGAGCTCGAGCGGCTCGTTTGCATCGGCGGACTAAGTCTGATTGATTAGTCAAATGGCATTCGAGTTTAGCCACCTGCCTCGTTGAGCCGTCGTCGGGTTTTCTCCGCGGCTGGCGTCGTTCGGTGGCTCCGTCGCCTCGCCGACTCACTTCATGGGTTCGTCGACTGCTTCTGCGTTTTCGCGGTAATCCGTCGGCGGCGTTAAGATTGGCGCCGTCGGATGGATCGTCGGTTATCAACCCACCGTTCTGAGTCTTGTTGAGATGCGATAAGCAATTTTTAACGCCTACATGGTGCTTTTTTATTTTTAACATTTGTGGATGACGTTAGCAGATGCACATGAATTTTTTTTAATGAAATTTGAATCTGAAAGTTTTTCTATTTTACGTAACTTTCATTCTTACGTTAAGATTCAATTTAATCAATGCATCAAAGTTATTCATTCTAATAATGGCTATGAATTCTTTTTCTCTGCTATGAGCTTTTTTCAATGATAATGGAATTGTTCATCAATGCAGTTGTGTCATACTCCTCAACAGAATGGCGTGGTTAAACGAAAACACCATCATCTTCTCTCCGTAGCTCGTGCTTTGCATATTGGCCAACTTACCTTGACATTTTTGGGGTGATTGTCTTCCCACTGCTACATATCTTATTAATCGGACTCCCACACCTCTTCTACATTGAGCCACATCCTTCAAAGTTCTTCACAATCGTGATCCAATCTATACCCATCTTCGTGTATTTGGTTGCTTATGCTATGCTATCTTTCTTGGTCACCTTCATCATGATAAGTTTAAGCCCTCGTGCTGCGTTGTCTCTTCTTGGGTTATTCATCCACATGAAACTTATTGTCTTCATGATCTTACTACCAACTCATCCTTGCATGGTTTTCTCGGATAAACTCTCTAAAAGTCCCAAGCTTCATCGGCATTTTTCTTCATGAAATCCCCTTGACACATTGACTCTAAGGAAGTTTTGAAGAATAATCAATCCTTCATAAATGATTTGGCATAATCGCCATTTTCAAGACCATGGTGAGGACATTGGATAAGAAGATCTTTGAATTTGTCAAAATACTTCCAAAAGGTTCTCAGGGACAATTTTAAAATTTTGAATCTTTGTTCTAAGCTTGATTGTTTTGTGGATAGGAAAAATTTTTAGGAAAAGCATTACAAATTCACCCCAAGTTGAGATGGAATCGTGGGCAAGCTATCTGACCATTTTTGGCTTTGTCCTTAGGGCAAATGGAATAAATCGGTTTGATCGCATCTTGAGTTAAGTCCCTCATCTTAATCATGAGGCAAACTTCTTCAAATTAGGAGATAAAGATGTATCGTCTTGGTTTGACTCTAAGAATTTGGGAAGCATGTTTATGAAATGCGGTCGAAGTTCAAAAT
>WHSE01000034.1:0-105387 GCA_012295165.1 Asparagus setaceus
CATGGCGTCTTTTGATGTCTTTAGAAGTAGTTCACCAATTTCTCTTAATGATATAAATCAGGATGCCCTGTTTTATTGGGAGAAAGAGACCGGGAGGATCACGTCATCTATTAGCTATGACAATAACTAGTTAAGTTTAATTTTCAACATTATCTTCATAGTAGAGAATATCCAAATGCCATTTTTTTCCCTTGATGCAGCAAACTAAAATTGCTTCAGCAAGACAAAAAAGAAACCGGTACAAGGAATACTTGACTAAAATCAAACACCAAACACAAACAACACAAAAACCATATAGCACGGATGGTGCAGGAGCAGCGGTGGTATCGCCAACACCACTAGTTATCCGGTCCGATCCCATCTGTCCAAACTGGAGTGTAGGAATGGAAGGCACGACCCATACCCTTCGGGTTTACTTGGTAGGATTTGGGAATCGAACTCGGGCTTTGGCCTCAGGGTTCTCTTGCCTTGCCAAAGTTTCCCTTTTGTCCCAAAAAAAAAAAAAAAAAGATAATATGTTCTCGCTCCACATCTTTATTCAGCGTACAACCTCACACAAGCAACTACAAGCTGTTAATAGGACTTTAAGTTTTCTTCCTAAAATGATATATCTGCTGGTTTTCTACTCCCAGCTTTTGAAAATTGCTGCTCATTCGTGACCGGAAGAAATGGCCCCAGTTGAACTCATTGTATTTAGCAGGATTATCCTCACTCACAAGCCCCTCTACAGGCCTGATCATTGTGTGGTGCGCAGGATATAAGAAGAACGGGATCGAAAACCTCTCCTTCTCTGAGTTCACTGATACCCTGTGCTCCGTGCTCTCGTACTTGTCGTTGCTCCAAACCTGCTGAATGAGTTTGATCAGAAATATCAACTGTTTAAGGTTAAATTTTAAGTGTGGTTTTTTAGGGTAAATTACGGAAAACCTCTCTAAGATTTGCAGATTTCAAGAAAATCATTTGAAAGTCTCAACAAGGCTTAATTTCGGACGGACCCGTGTACTATTGCCAAATTGAACTTCGACCCCAGTAGTTCAATTGTCACAGAATCCTGAGAAGGGTAAAAAAAAAAAAAGTTCACTCAGGGGGTCTATCTGCAACAATAGAATTATATGGGTAGTAAGGTCAATTTGTTGGTAGTAATCCGTAATTAACTGTGACCATATGCATTCTTATATAAATATTTATTTGATTACTAATCAAAGTTGACATTTTACCATTTGATAATTATTAAATTAGAAATTGAAAATAAAAGGGAAATGGTGTTATTTTTAGAACAGTATTTGCAAATAATCACCCTCATCTATACCTTCAACAACGCTCATCATCTTTACATGCACTCTTCTATTAGAACTTATTATCCCTCAATTTGTTATTATTAGCAATTTGTCCTCCACAAAATGTCAACACCATGAGTGACAAGTGCTGATAAACAAGTTGATGAATATTAATTATGATCGCTACAAACCCGTGGAAAATCTTCTGTAAATTGTTATCTTATTTTACCTGGATGAGATCCCCTATGTTGATGATGTACGAGTTAGGAATGGGCTTGACACGGACCCACTGGCCATCGGACTTCCTCTTGACATCGAGGCCACCAACGTCGTCCTGCGCCAGGACTGTGAGAGCTCCTTGGTCCTTGTGTGGGCCCACCCCGAGCGCAAGGTCAGGGGACGGGCACGGAGGGTAATGGTTGATGCGGATTCTGCTGATGGAGTCCTTGAAGCAGCCATTCAGTCGCTTGGCGGGTAAGTTTAAGGTCATTGAGATGAGCTCGAGCAATTTGAATGATAGGCCTTCGACGGCTTTTGCATAGTCCATGCATGCATCTCTGCAGAAGTGATAGTATGGACCAATAATAGAGCTAAAATGAGAGATGATTGAAATAGGAATTTCACAATTAAGAATTGTTAAATTTGCAGACGAATTGGTGAATCATGCATTTTGGATGCGAAAGAGAGTTCAAAAGTTCGAAAACATGTTTCTTGGCACGAACTTGTGGAGGGTTTTATCAGTATATATGAAGTGAGCCAGATCGAAATAAGGATATTTTTGTCCCTCATGTAACACAGTACTTTTTACAGGAAGAACAAAACCAGTCCAGTTTTATAATTGGTGAGACAAAGCATCTAAACATCCACTTTAACCGTTAACTGATCCTGTAAAGTTCGAAAAGTATTTTCTGCCATTAGAAATTCAAATGGTGATTAGATAGGAATTACATATTCTCCCTTACTATCAAGATCTAAAAAGTGAAGTCTCATCGATCAATCACATATTGAAACTGGATTTTGAAGTTGAAAGTTGATGTAGAACGTGTTGCGGACATATTCATGGAGAAACGGGACCGTCACAAGCCTAAACGCGGACCCGGCCGAGGAAAATAGCTGCGACGAAGAACAGGTCGTAACTTTCAAACCGTAAGTCGGATTTGGACGATTTTTTTTAAAATCGCGTATTTTTTCAAGACGGAGTCAACCAAACCAATCTATGTTTGGTTTGCCGCCGTCCATTTTGCCAAATTCCTTCCGGATTGAGAGATATCAAGGTTTTTGTCAGTTTTTTACTATTTTTAGTAATGTTTTAGGAGTCTGTTTTGATTAGGAAGAAAATCCGGTTTGATTCCAAATTTGACCGAATTACTTCTATAATCATAGGGAGTCTTTTAATGATAGTTTTCTTATTTCTATTTTTGGTAAAGTTCAGGTCAATTAGAAGTCTTGTTTCTATTTTTAGTAAAGTTCGAGTCATAGTAGGAGTGTTGTTTATTTTCTATTTAAACAGAGTCTTGTAAGCCCTAGAGGCATATCTTTTCATCAATAAAATTTCGTTTATTATATTTTCTTCGTGGATTCGAAGCTCTTCGTGGATTCAGAGATCGTTCTTTGTGGATTTAGAGAGCAACCCTTGGTGGATTCTGAGGTTTCAACTTCTGCGCTGCGTCAATTGGTATTAGAGCCTTGTTCCTCCGATCCGATGGCAGGTGATGAAGCCCCTTTTCTCGGCCGAGTTCGATGAGTTGGCGATGTTAATCGGATGAAGACCGATGTTAATCGATTAAGACTCGTAGATCGACTTGCGTGAAGCCTGGAGCGTCGAACGGTAGGAGTTTAAAATCGCGTCGATGGTCGCCAACGACGTGATCTGACTCCACGAGATGAATTCAACAGCGACAGCGAAGACTATGAAACCCCACACCGCGGTTATGATCGGAGAGACCGCCGCCGATGAGATAATTATGATGCTGGAGGGTTCAAGATGAAGATGGATCTGCCATCTTTTAACGGGCAACTACATATTGAAGAATTTCTTGATTGGGTTGCAGAGGTGGAGAGATTTTTCGAGTATATGGAGATCCCAGATGAACGGAAGGTTAAGTTGGTGGTCAACCGACTTAAGGGTGGAGCGTCTGCTTGGTAGGAATCAGTATGCATGAATCGATCTCGTCAAGGAAAGCCAAAGGTCGATAAGTGGGAGAAGATGAAGAAGTTGTTGAAAGCCCGATTCCTACCTGGTGACTATGAACAAGTCCTGTTCGGACAATACTAGAATTGCAAATAAGGTGGAAGAACAGTTGATGAGTACATGTAGGAGTTTTATCGGCTGTCCTCCCGCAATAATTTAAACGAGAACGAATCCCAACAGATATCTCGTTACACCGGGGGATTGAGGTTAGCAATTCAGGATCGTGTGTCTTTACAGCAGACGTACACTTTGGCAGACACAGTTAGCCTAGCCGAAAAGGTAGAGCGGCAACTTGGACGAAATAATAGAGGATTGTGGGCAGCTTCCGACGGGTCACGCATGAGTTTTAATCGTGACGGAAATAAACAATCTCAAATTGCTCCTGATCAAGATTCTACAAGCGAGAAAAGTCTGGTAGCCGCGATACTTAGCAAAGAAAAGCCTACACCACCGAACCCATATGCCAAACCCGATCCAATCAAGTGCTACAGATGCGGTCAACCTGATCATCGATCCAATCAGTGCCTTAAACGAGGTGCTGTGCATATGGTGGATCATGAAGAGGAGGATGTAGGCGAAAGCGAAGACTATGATCGTGAAGGGTGAGTGCTGATGATGGGGATCAACTCTCATGTGTTGTGCGGCGATTATTATTGGCTCCAAAGACAGAAGAACCACCCCAGAGGCATAATATCTTTCGCACGAGGTGCACGGTGAAACAGAAGACTTGTGATGTCATCATTGATAGTGACAATAGTGAGAATATTGTCTCTCGGCGTATGGTGGAGAAATTAGGTTTGATGACAGAAAAATATCCCGCCCCTTATAAGATTGGCTGGATTCGTAAGGGTAACGACGTACAGGTCGATGAGGTGTGTCGGGTGTCTTTTTCCATTGGCCGTAATTACGTTGATGAGGTGATGTGCGATGCAGTTGAGATGGACGCTTGTCATATGCTATTAGGCAGGCCATGGCAGTTTGATGTTGATGCCACGCACAGGGGAAGGACAATGTTTATATCTTTAAGAAGGATGGTCGCCGAGTTGTGCTCCTGCCTCTTACTGAGAAGGGGCCAATCAAAACAGATGTTGCTGAAAAGAAGGCGTTCTTGGTTAACAATGAAGATTTTATGAAAGATGTGAAACAGTCTGACGAGATTTATGCTCTTGTTGTTTCAGGAAAAGAGGATTCTGCCTCCATCAAAATTCCACCTGAAGTCCAGACTCTTTTGCAGCAATTTGACGCAGTTATACCTGACGAGCTGCCTTCCGAGTTACCGTTGCTTCGAGACATCCAACATCAGATCGACTTCATCCCTAGATCACGCTTACCAAACCTGCCACACTATCGGATGAGCCCGAAGGAAGGAGAGATCTTGCAAAAATAAGTGGACGAACTCATACAGAAAGGCCTTATTCGAGCTAGCATGAGTCCGTGTGCCATGCCAGCGTTACTTGACCCAAAGAAGAATGGAGAGTGGCGCATGTGTGTGGATAGTAGGGCTATCAATAAGATTACCGTGAAGTATCGATTTCCTATCCCTCGCCTGGAAGACATGCTGGATATGTTATCTGGATCAAAAGTATTCTCTAAAATTGACCTCAGGAGTGGATATCATTAGATTCGAATTAGAGAAGGAGATGAGTGAAAGACTGCCTTCAAGATAAAAGAAGGCCTGTATGAATGGTTGGTCATGCCTTTTGGCCTTTCCAATGCTCCTAGCACTTTCATGCAGTTGATGAATCAGGTATTAAAATCCTTTATCGGCAAGTTCGTTGTAGTTTATTTCGATGATATCCTGATTTATAGCCAGACTGAGTCCGTGCATCTGGACCACTTGAGGGAGGTACTAACAGTCTTGCAGGAGAATAAGTTATACATCAATCTGAAGAAGTGCAACTTTATGACTAGTAGCCTATTATTCTTGGGCTTTGTCGTCAGTGCAGAGGGCATCCATGTTGATGAAGAGAAGGTGCGTGCTATTCGAGATTGGCCTACACCAAAGACCGTCAGCGAAGTTCGTAGTTTTCATGGCCTAGCCACTTTCTATATGAGATTTGTTAAAAATTTCAGCAGCATTGTGGCACCTATTACTGAGTGTATGAAGAAAGGCAAGTTTAATTGGGGAGAAGATGCGGACCGTAGCTTTGCATTAATCAAGGAGAAATTATCCACCGCACCAGTACTTGCCCTTCCAGATTTTCAAAAGGTGTTTGAAGTTGATTGTGATGCGTCTATCGTAAGAATGGCGGTGTTCTATCTCAAGAAGGCGTCCAGTTGCTTTCTATAGTGAGAAACTCAGTGAAGCTCGACAGAAGTGGACTACATATGAGCTGGAGTTGTATGCCATAGTTCAGTCTTTGAAGCATTGGGAGCATTATTTAATCTCGCGGGAGTTTCTTCTTAATACTGACCATCAGGCTTTGAAGTCCATCAATAGTCAGACTACCATCAACCGTATGCATGCTCGTTGGATAGCGTTTCTGCAGCGTTTCACCTTTATTTTGAAGCACAAGTCTGGGTAGCAAAATAAAGCGTCGGCGACGAAATGAGAGTCTGATTTGTTGGTGACTTTGCAAGCGTAAGGACCGGATTTGAATACTTGAAGGAGCTGTATGCAGAAGATGAAGACTTTAAGGAGATTTGGAACGACTGCCAACAAAACTAATTAGTCAGAGGTTTTCATATCCAGGATGACTATTTATTTCATGGAGATCAGTTGTGCATACCCTAAAGTTCATTGAGAGAACGAATATCTGAGACCTTCATCTTTGGCGGGCTAGGAGGACACTTGGGGCGTGATAAGACAATTGCTTCCATTGAAGAGCAATATTACTGGCCTCAGCTGAAGAAGGGGACAGAAAAATATGTGCGGCGTTGTACAGTTTATCAAGTTGCTAAGGGGCAGTCCCAAAATACAGGATTGTATACACCCTTACCTGTTCCTGATGCGCCATGGCATGATATCTCGATGAACTTTGTGTTGGGACTTCCTCGAACCCAACGAGGCATGGATTCTGTTTTTGTTGTTGTTGATAGGTTTTCAAAGATGTCACACTTTATTCCTTGCAAGAATACAGCAGATGTTAGCTACATTGCCAATCTTTTCTTTCGGGAGATAGTTCGCCTTCATGGAGTGCCAAAATCCATCACATCTGATCGTGATTCAAAGTTCTTATCCCACTTTTGGAGGACCTTGTGGCAGCGATTCAATACTTCATTTAAATTCAGTACTGCTTATCACCCTCAAACAGATGGACAAACTGAAGTAGTAAATCGCACTCTTGGTAACCTTCTTAGATCCATCTCTGGCGATCGTCCAAAGCAGTGGGATCTTGCTCTGGCACATGCTGAATTTGTTTATAACTGTATGGAGAGTCGAACTACAGGCAAAGCTCCCTTTGTGATTGTATATGGAAGGCTTCCGAACCATTATCTTGATCTAGCTCCACTGCCTAAGCTTCCAGGACAGAGTATTGCTGCAGATCATATGGCTGAAAAGATACGTGCTATCCAATAAGAAGTAAAAGAGAAGATAGAGAAGTCTAATGCTAAATATAAGGCGGATGCTGATCAACGCAGGAGGAAGAAGGTGTTTGAGGAGGGAGACATGGTGATGGTATTTCTGCGAAAGGAGCGTTTTCCAGTGGGCACCTACAACAAGCTGAAGAATAAAAAGTATGGTCCGTGCAAAATACTGAAGAAAATTAGTGACAATGCTTATGTCATTGACCTTCCTGCAGATTTGGCGATTTCTCCTAGTTTCAATGTTGCAGATTTGTTTGAGTATTATCCGCCAGAAGGAATGACTCTTCATGCGAATATAAGCTCGGGGTCGAGCTCTTTTCAAGCAGGGGAGACTGATGTAGAACGTGTTGCCGACATATTCATGGAGAAACGGGACCGTCACAAGCCCAAACGCGGACCCGGCCGAGGAAAATAACTGCGACGAA
Organism: Asparagus setaceus; assembly: GCA_012295165.1. Taxonomy (NCBI): domain Eukaryota; kingdom Viridiplantae; phylum Streptophyta; class Magnoliopsida; order Asparagales; family Asparagaceae; genus Asparagus; species Asparagus setaceus. Next base: position 7,422 of record WHSE01000034.1, read on the forward strand.
GAACAGGTCGTAACTTTCAAACCGTAAGTCGGATTTGGACGATTTTTTTTAAAATCGCGTATTTTTTCAAGACGGAGTCAACCAAGCTAACCTACGTTTGGTTTGCCACCGTCCATTTTACCAAATTCCTTCCGGATTGAGAGATATCAAGGTTTTTGTCAGTTTTTTACTATTTTTAGTAATATTTTAGGAGTCTTTTTGATTAGGAAGCAAATCGGTTTGATTCCAAATTTGACCAATTACTTCTCTAATCATAGGAGTCTTTTAAGGATAGTTTTCTTATTTCTATTTTTGGTAAAGTTCAGGTCAATTAGAAGTCTTGTTTCTATTTTTAGTAAAGTTCGAGTCATAGTAGGAGTCTTGTTTATTTTCTATTTAAACAGAGTCTTGTAAGCCCTAGAGGCATATCTTTTCATCAATAAAATTTTATTTATTATATTTTCTTCGTGGATTAGAAGCTCTTCGTGGATTCGGAGATCGCTCTTTGTGGATTCAGAGAGCAACCATTGGTGGATTCCGAGGTTTCAACTTCCGCACTGCGTCAAAAGTGGACTTTTGAAAAAAAAAAAGAAAAAAGTATTGTTACTTGAAATATTCTCAATCTCAAAGCAGAAAATTAGTGTTGGGATTGGAAGACCCATTAGCAAGATGTACTAATCTACTTGGGCCCAAATGACTCACAGGGATTAATCATAGTTAAGTCATGAGTCTAAGCAAACTTAACTATATATTTCATCTTACTCTCTTTCTAATGTAGGACTAAATCTCACCTTCAACTCCGTACTGAATGAAACAAGACACTCCTTAACAATAAATTTACCCATATCTGTGTCCAAAATATTGAGTTAAATATCCCGAAATTTAAAGGTCATTAGTTTTTGAACAACAAAAGTAGAAAATTCAACGTAACTTTTGAGGCCGTTAGGATTTAAACCTAAGTTGCTCTGATACCATCTTAAATTGAGTCCCTCTAACCATTACACAAAAACTCCGAAGTTATGGTGAGAGTTGAGGTTTATATTTTTATATTTTAACAAGTTTAACTCAATGAAGTAGAATTAAAGGATAAATTAGCAAATATGTAGATTCGAAGAGTTAATTTGCAAACATTGGTTGACTGCAAGCAATTACCTCATATCCTCTGGATACTCCGGCCACTGGTTCCTAATCTTCTGCACTGCCGTCTCCCCACTCTCACTCGACGCCGGAACAGTCATCGGATCATTCACACAAAAATCAAACACCTCCTTCCAATCCCTAACGTTCTTCGTATTCTCCATATCGTAATACCCAAGAAAACTCTCCTCATTCCTCCTCACTCTCCTCTTCTCCTCCGTCGACAGAGCGAAGAACTCCTTCGCTGCCGACTGAACTCTGTCAAGGAGTTTTGTCGGTACGCCATGGTTGATGACCTGGAAGAATCCAACATTACTGCAAGCTGCCTCGATTTCTGAAATCAGGGTTGTTAAGTTAACGGGAGTTGTGAATAATGGAGAGAGGTCGATGAGAGGGATTGATTCGGCCTCGGAGATGTTCGGGTTCGATCGACGGTCAGGGTTCTGGACAAAAGATGTATCAAATTCTGGATTCATTTTTCCTCTCTCTCACTCTGATCTGTTTCTCTCCGGATATTGTTTTGTTTGCAATGAGTGGGGAATTGCAGTACAGTGTATGTGGACGTGTTTTTTGATCGTAGTTTCGATTTTGCCGGCGACAAATGCAGGGAGAAGGACAAGAACAAATAAAATAAATAAAGAAAGAAGAATCCTAGGGTGCCGACTTTGCGGAATCGCGCGGGAGGCTGATGCTGACATTGAAAACGAAGAGACTTTATCACTTCACCACTTTGTTAACTATTTGTATGTTATCTAATCACTCTCTTGATTAAACTATTTGGACAAAGTTGTGTCTTGTGTGTCAGCATATTGTATCCAGTGTCGAAGCCAGGAATTTCAAACAAAAAGAGGGGGGAAATATAAATAAAATAACAAACAAACTAACAAACAGGATGAGATATTGTTGAGAACGCTTGCTAGAGGTTGAAGGGACATAGGCAGATGAGATCTTGCTGGTTCTGGTTCTTTACGAATGAGGGTAGAGAGAATACTCACGAGAAACCTCGACTCACGATATGTGTTCAAGTCTCACGAGAGGAACAAGGGAGTTTTGAGAAAGTTTGAGTAATCTTACATTTTATTCCCCATGGTTTATAAGATCATTATTAACTAATTACCCTCGTGATTGAATTTTTTCAGGTCATTTGCATTTGTACACTTTAAATCATATATTTAACAAACTATGCCCCAAATCTCAATATTTGTAAAACTATCACAAATCATCAATTTTGGGAAAAAATACCTCCGTATCAACAAATTATTAACTTTGATGATAGGCTAATTTGCTCACATATCTCACAAGTTATGATTTGAACCTGCGCCCACCAATCAGGAGCATACTCAGACTTACCATCCTAGCAACAGCCGGTAAATTTGATCGTAACAAGTGCTGTCATCTTCATAGTGAAGGATATTCAGATCCTTCTTTTTATTCAGCATCAAAATAAAATATCAGCAAGACAAAAGAAAAAGATAGAAGGCGAATACTGATTTAGAATCAAACACAACAAAAGAAAAAGAAAAAATTGTTCGTCTTCCACATCTTTATTTAGAAATGTACAAGCTCACACGAGCAGCTATAAATTGCAAAGAAACTATTTACATGACTTCAATTGGTATTTCGAAAAAGGATATATCTGCAGACAGGACTTCAATTGTTCTTCCGAAAATGAGATATCTGCAAATTTTCCACTCTCATCTTCTGAAAATTACTGCTCCTCCGAGACCTGAAGAAATGTCCCCAACTGAATTCATTGTATTTAGCTGGATTATCTTCAGTCACAAGTTCATCTAAAGGCTTCATAATTGTATAATGTCCAGGATAGAAGAAGAATGGGACTGAAAACCTCTCCTTCTCCGAGTTCAACGACACCCTGTGCTCTGTGCTCTCATACTTGTCATTACTCCAAACCTGCATGAATGTATTTGTTAGGAAGTATCAACGGTTTTAGAATGAAATTTTGATTTTTTTTTTGTCTGAGGAGGTTATATATTCTTTTTCTCTTTTGAGTATTGAGGATGGTGCTCGGGAATATGATAAATTAATAAAATTTCACAAACGTTTATAGGGTTCACAAACAATCCCTCTAAGGTATTTAAAAAAAAACAGGTTTGATTTTTCCATCTTAATTTCTATGAAATTAACCTTGATGTCCAAACAATTATTTCTCAAAACTTTTTTTATCAGTACCCTTGATCTCCAAACAAATTAATCCCTCTGTATTATATAGAGTATTAGCAATTTCTTTTCACAAAACATTTTTGTTAGTACCCTTGATGTCTAAACAAGATTTATTTCTCTTTTACTCTGCTATTTGTATATGTAGTATACGAGAACATGTTCCACGACCATAAAAGACTAAGTGTTTCTCTACAGCATACTGAAGTAGTCTCTCCGCAAGATACAATGTAGTAGAGGCTCCCTTTGTAACATAATGACATCAAATTGACGCCCATGTGACAGATACAAATAACAGAAAGCTAACTCCGTTTGGACATTATGGGTTTAAGCGCTAATAAGAAAGCTTATGGGTAGTAAATGACTAACCTACTACAGTACATGAGGTGTATATCCAATTGATCCTATACGAAAGGTTGATGATTATATCCAAACAATTGAGAATTACATGACTAGATATTGAAAATAAAGGGAAAGAATGCCACATTTAAAAATCTTAGTACTTTGCCACTTTTACCTGGATGAGATCACCTATGTTGATGATGTAGGAGTCAGGAACGGGCTTGACACGGACCCACTGTCCATCGGACTTCCTCTTGACGTCGAGGCCACTGACATTGTCCTGTGCGAGGACGGTGAGGGCTCCTTGGTCCTTGTGCGGTCCCACGCCGAGGGCAAGGTCAGGGGAAGGGCATGGAGGGTAATGGTTGAGGCGGATTCTGCTGATGGAGTCCTTGAAGTAGTCGTTCAGTCGCTTGGCCGGTACGTTTAAAGTCATTGCAATGAGCTCGAGCAGTTTGAATGACAGGTTTTCGATGGCTTTTGAGTAATTCATGCAGGCATCTCTGTCGAGAGGGACATTACAGATTAGAAAGCAAAATTTGAAAGATTCACGATAAAGAAACTTTAGAAATATGTTTCTACAGTTCAGTCATGATAGATCCATGAAGGGTTGTAAGAATATACACACTAACCCAATCAGAGGATATTATACTTTTTCAGAATTACAGAGAGTAAATTTATAGTAAACACAAGCATATCCTGGCTTTAGAACTGGCAGGAATCCATGTCTCTAAATAATCCAATGTTGCTCTGTAACTGATGATGTACAGTTTCAAATATATATTGTGAACAATACTATTGTTTTTTGTCATATTTTTATTTTGTTAACAAAGATGTTCATATCTCTTCAAATATCTATCCAATATCTGAAATATGTGACTTCCTTCTTCTATTGAAGCCAGATTCTCGATCATGTAGGTAATATCCATACAGATCATGTAGGTTATGTCCATACAGGTCATGGGTACGACAGAGGCTGACATAGTAACATACAATTCATGAACATGTTGATTGGCTCAGTAAAGGCGAGGCTTGAACTGAGGTCAAGTCCAGTCTGAGTTTGATAGAGTTCAGTCCACACAAAAATCAGTTTGAATTAGGACTACGGGATTGTAGTAAAAAAAAGTCATTAGACAAGAGTTTCAGTGTGAAATACTCTTGTAAGCTGCTCAATCCTTATGAATCAAACTGCTCTTTTATACAGCTTAGAGAAGGGGTAACCTTCAGATCAAACTTAAGATCCTTTTAATGACACACATGTAATAGAAGAGACGTTAATTCAGGTTAATGTGTTACTCCATGCTTTTACTTGTTATGTCCCTGACATATATATAGAGCGTTGGTAACTGACAATTTGAGTATGTGCCATAGTCAGGAACATGGAGTGGCAGTCCAATCCCTAGCAACAGGCATGGTTATTTAAAGAAAATTATTGCTTGAGTAGTATTAGATAGGGGCAACGGCAAAGCTCCCTAGCAACTACGGGTCCAAACGGTTCGGATACGGCTCAAATATGATACGTATCATTTATGTATCCGCTTATCAATCACGGATAATGTAAGGTACCGATAAGAATATATCCATATATCCGCTAAAATCAGTGCGGATATGGATATACATATATATATATATATATATATATATATATATATATATATATATATATATATATATATATATATATATATATATATATATATATATATATATATATACGGACACAAAATAGATGTGAGAAAACTAGATAGTATATTGAAAAAATATATAATTCATATAATACAAGAGAAGAGTTCATTAATATGTTTGTTATATCTGAAAAGCTAAGATTAGATCTCTTGATCATCAAAATTAACCTCAAACTAAGAATTAAAACTATTGCAACTGTATTACTGATGTAGAACGCACTGCGGACATATTTATGGAGAAACGGGACCGTCACAAACCCAAACGCGGACCCGGCCGAGGAAAATAGTTTGTAACGAAGAACATGTCATATCTCTCAAACTGTAAGTCGGAATTTGACGAATTATATATGTAAATCGCGTATTTTTTCGAGACGGAGTCAACCAAACCCACCGAAGTTCGGTTTGCCGCCGTCCGTTTTGCCAAATTCCCTTCGGATTGAGAGATATCAGCATTTTTGTCAGTTTTTTACTATTTTTGGTAATGTTTTAGGAGTCTGTTTTGATTAGGACGCAAATCCGGTTTGATTTCAAATTTGACCGATTTACTTCCCTAATCATAGGGAGTCTTTTAAGGAGAGTTTTCTTATTTTTATTTTTAGTAAAGTTTGGGTCATAGTAGGAGTCTTGTTTATTTCCTATTTAAACAGAGTCTTGTAAGCCACAAAGGCATAACTTTTATCAATAAATTCCTCTTTTAATACTTCCTTCGTGGATTCAAAGTTCTTCGTGGATTCGGAGATCGTTCTTTATGGATTCAGAGAGCACCCCTTGGTGGATTCCGAGGTTTATCACTTCCACGCTGCGTTAATTATCAACATATATTTGGATATTTCGGATCCGGGTCCTAATATTTCACCACATATTCGTATCTATAATCATCATATTTGGATACAGATACTTTTTTGCACCACTACTAGCGACAATTAAAGAATGGGTTGACTATGTTCTCTCGTGTTTGGTGAAGATACCAAGTGCAGATACTAGAAAGGGAACATAACTCGACATTGAAAATAAACTATTATCTCTAGGTAATTACCTCATATTCTCCGGATACTCTGGCCACCGATTCCAAATCTCCTGGATCCTTGTCTCCCCAATTTCACCCGACGCTGGAACAGTCATCATATCATTCACACAAAATCAAACACCTCCTTCCAATCCCTGACGTTCTTGGTATTCTCCATATCATAATACCCAAGAAAATTCTCCTCGTTCCTCCTCACTCTCCTCTTCTCCTCAGTTGGCAGAGCGAAGAATTCTCTCGCTGCCGACTGAACTCGTTCGAGGAGTTCGATCGGGACGCCGTGGTTGATGACTTGGAAGAAGCCAACTTCACTGCATGCTGCTTCGATTTCTGCAACAAGGATTCTGATATTGTCACCGGCGGTGATTGGAGTTGTGAAAAGTGGAGAGAGGTCGATGATAGGGATTGATTCTGCATCGGAGATGTTGGGTTTGGGTCGGTGGTCGGGTTTCTGAATGAAGGCTGGATCAAATTCTGAACCCATGTTTTTGTTTCTCTTGATCTCTCGCTCTTGTTCTCTCTAAATAGCTGTTTCAAGTATCACGGGGACTGAGAGCGAGTTAGAGTGGAATGTATCTGGATGTGTTTTCGGACTGTTGTCGTTTTATTTTTATTTCTGGCGTGACGCCTAAGCAACTTAAATCATTTTCAGCTTCTAACTTTTTTTTTTTGATAACCTGTCTGAAATAGAACTAGGACCGTGGGAGCTAAATTGGAACATCTCAACTGTCCTGGTCATTCGCGATGAGCTTATTATTTTATTTCTCACATTATCTCTTGTTTATCTATTATTCAAGATCAGAGAAAGTGCTAGGCATCGCTAAGCGCCGGCCGGTACTTAGAGCCTAGGCGCATATGAGGCCACATAGGTGGAGCCTAAGCAGACTTTTTTTATTTATTTATTAAAGGTGGAGGAGATCTTGCTGAAGATTGGAGGGGATGGAGAAGGTGCTTGGAATTGGTGGAGGCTAATGAGGTTGTAGAACGTGGAGGCAGCAACAAAAAAAAAAAAAAAAAAATCATACAATGATCTAAGCTTTACAGTCCACATATGTTCCCCTAGGTGCTTCCAAGACTTAGGCGGGCGGCCTAAGTACCATCTAGACTTTGGAGTCCAGTGAAAAGTTTAAAGTATAGGGGGTTTTGTGAGACACCTAAAGTTCAGGGGCGTTATGTGAGATAAATAAAGTTCAGGGGCGTTCTGTGCAACACCCTTTATAGTTCAGGGGGTTTATGAAATTAACCCTTTACTTTTTTCGGTTGCAATCTCCTAATATTTCAGGAGGTTGTCTGTACGTTTAGGAATTTAAAGGGGGTTGTTTGTAACTTTCAAAACTTTTATGAGTTGTTTGTAACTTTTTAATTTTAGTATTTGTAATTTTCATATTTTTCAAGGTTGTTTATAATGTTTTGGGCTAACTTGCAAATATTTGAGGGGTATATATAGGCTTTGAGGGTTAACTTTCATTAATGAAAAATTATAGGATAACACCATTGTGGAGGTTAAATGCCCCCAAAAAATCAAAATATTTTGGACTTTTCTAAAATTCTTTAATTTATTGGAGTCTAGTGAGAGTTGAAATTTTTGGGGTTTAGTGCTAAGTGCTCAAAGCTATTAGAGGTTTTGTGAAATTTACCCTTGAAAAAAATTAATTAAGGAGGTTTACATAACAAGTTATTGAGATGTAAGACTAATAGAAACCAGAAAAATCCATAAAATATAAAAGAAAAGAAAAATGACGTAAGAAACAAAAGAAAAAGAGAACAAAAATGATGATTAGATTTTTAAATTATGGATAGTTATAATTTGACTAGGATTAACAAATATTTAATGATGAGAATTTTCTAATTATGGATATGAATGAATAGCTTAATTAGTTTGATGAGGATTCTTAGGTATTAGTTGTACATATTTCATCTTCTAATAGGATAGAGAGAGACATGATAATTTTTTTAAGGATTTGACACATGACACTTTTTTGTACATGTGGCGCCTTTTAATGCTTTTAGGAGCAGTTCACCAATTTCTCTTTACTATAAAAAATGAGAGTGCCTTGTTCTGTTGGGTGAAAGAGATCGGGAGAATCATATCTTCTTTTAGCTATGACAATCACTAATTACGTTTAATTTTCAACACCATCTTCATAGTAGAGAATATCAAAATGCTTTTTTTTTCTCTTGATGTAGCAAAATAATTTTTTTTCCAGCAAGACAAAAAAAGGTACAAGAGATATTTGACAAGGAATCGAACACAACAAACGCTAAAGACCCACCGCATGTAGCATAGGTGGTCTGTTAATACTGTCAACACCACTAGGTCCCTGGTTCAATCCCATCTACCTAACTTAGAGCGTGAGAGTGACAGGTGGACCCACACACCTGGGTTTTACTTGGTAGGAGTCGGGGTTTGAACTCGGGCTTCGGTCTACAGATTCTCGTACCCTGCCAAGGTTTCCCTCGTATCCCAAAAGAAAAATACATACGCAAAATACAATATGTTCTCGTTCCGCATCTTTATGTAACATACAACCTGACACAAGCAACTACAACTAGCAGACATAATAGGACTTCAAATTTTCTTCCTAAAATGATATATTTGCTGATTTTCTACTCCCAGCTTTTGAAAATTGCTGCTCATTCGTGACCTAAAGAAATGGCCCTAGTTGAACTCATTGTATTTAACAGGATTATCCTCACTGACAAGCTCCTCTACAGGCCTCATCATTGTGTAATGCAGAGGATACAAGAAGAACAGGACCAAAAACCTCCCCTTCTCTGAGTTCACTGATACACTGTGCTCCGTGCTCTTGTACTTAGACTTCCTGAGAAGGGTCAAAATATGTTCACTCGGGGGGTCTATTTGCAACAATAGAACTATATGGGTAGTAAGTTCAATTTGACAATAGTAAAGGGGTCTATACGTAATTAACCCTTACAAAATGATGTTAACTCAACTGTGACCATATGTATTGTTATATAAACATTTATTTGATTACTAATCAAAATTAACATTTTATCATTTAATAATTATTAAATTAGAAATTAAAAATAAAAGGAAGTGGTGTTATTTTTAAAACAGTATTTGCAAACAACCAACCTCATCTATACCTTCAACAATACTTATCATCTAAACTCTTGTTTGTTACAACTTATTGTCCCTCAACTCGTTATTATTAGCAAATTTGTCCTTCTCAGAATGTCAACACCAAGAGTGAGTCAGTGACAAGTGCTAATAAACAAGTTGATGTATATTAATTATGATTGCTACAAACCTTCCGAAAGAAGATAATGTTGTTGTTCCTTCTAACGCAGGTACGACACATAAGAGTACTGGAGAGAAGATGAAGTTGGAGACAGATTCTCATAATTCAATTCTACAACCAGTTGTTGGTTTGCCTAAAAATAATTAGAAAATAAAAATTACAGCAGAAGGTGACACTTATAGCATTGTAAAAGACAAAGGAAAGAGATTGATAAAGCCACCTCAGAGATATACAGATTTAGCCATTGCATATGCATTGTGAGCAACTCAAGAGATACATGATGTAGGAGAATAGAACAAATTTTTAGAAGCCACTTCATCACATGATTCTACATATTGGTTGATTGATGTGAATAAGGAGATGAAATCTCTTCATAAAAATCAGACTTGGAATTTGGTAGTTCCTCCGAAAGGACAAAGAATCTTTGGCTGTAAGTGGGTATTCATGAAAAAGAAGGCACTATAGGTGTTTCAGATGCAAGATTTAAGGCTCGGCTGGTTGCAAAAGACTATAGTCAGGTTAAAGGTATTGATTATAATGATATTTTCTCGCTTGTTGTTAAACATACTTCTATTCGTATTTTACTATCACTACTTGCTGTATATGATTTAGAGTTAGAGCAGTTAGATGTCAAAACAACCTTCTTAGATGGTGAACTTGAAGGGCAAATTTTCATACAACAACCTGAGGGTTTTGTAATTGAAGGAAGAGAAGATCATAATTGTTTCCTGAAGAAATCTCTATACGGCTTAAAACAATCTCCCTGTCAATGGTACATAAAATTTAATTCTTTCATGATCAGTCATAGGTTCAGTAGGAGCAAATATGATCAGAGGGCGCTGAAAATACTTACAAGATCCCGAAACCAACTTCGTGGCAGTCGGCGAATGACAACCCATCGATGATACGGACGCCGAATCGTTAAGACGCGAACTTCGACGGCGAACCTCCAACGCCACAAGCACGGCTTAAACCGGACTTGAATCGTGACGATCGGATCCCAGATCGCTTGAACCGAACAAACCAAGAGTTAGTCCGGAACCAAATCTGACGGAACCTAAGTCCGAGAAGGCCAAGAGTCGTAAGGTGGCCTAAACCCGAGACCGAAAAACAAATAAACGGGCAAAAAACGGCGAACGGCGCCTCTACCACTGGCCGAAGTTACCTCAAGTGGTCGAAGTGGCCGGCCACAATGGTTTAGCCACCTCTACCAACTTGTCGAGGTGCCTCTACCACTTGTCAGGTGCCTCCTGCCTGCGTCGAGGGCCGCCACTGGCCGAGCCACCTCGGCCAACTTGGCCGAGGTGCCTCGGCCAACTTGGCCGAGGTGCCTCGGCCAAGTGGCCGAGCCGTACAGACCCTCCTATTGTATAAATGGGGGTCTGTTGGTTGGGGTCTTGGATTTTCCGGGAGGTGTGGATTTTGAGGATTTGGCTCTGAAACTCTGGGATTTTCTCAAGAATTCGACGAGATCCACGAGCCGACGACCGCCTGAAAGCACCGGCGCAGCACAAGTCCAACGACGCCTCGATCTGCAAGCGGAAGGTAACCAATTCGGTCGAACTATAGATACCCTCTAGGTTAAGCTTCGTCTTAATCTCGTGGATAGCGCCGTGATTTCTCCTTGTAGATCTCCCCTCCCGGGCCATCCCTCCTTCGTGGAGTGCGATCCCCGCAGCGATCCTCTCCTTCGTGAGTGTGATTCCCTCAGCGCCGTTTCCTTTGTGAAGCGAGCCCCTTTACATCAGTAGTTCCAACCCGCTCTCACCGATTGAATTGTGGTCCACCGGACACAAAAGTCCCCCTACAGCAAAGAACCCACGCGTTAGTGATCCCATATAACGAGATCCTCGTGGTTTGTTCAAAAGGATAAAAGTTGTAATCTTTTGATTTTCATTGTAAGCCTTAAAATAAAAGCGATATTTCTTTTGAATTTTGTTGTAGGCCAAAGAAGTAAGCAAGTTCAAATCAATGACAATCATCCCAACTTTTATCGAACAAGTCAAGCGACCATAATGGAGCCACCCCTCGATCGAGGTCGTCGTGCCGCAACCGCGGATCCCTATCCCGGTGGAAGAAGAGGTCGAAGTTCGAGTTCGACCAGAGAAGTTCGAGGAGTACCTATCCTCACCCTCCTCCAGATCCGCTTCCAAGAAGGTCTCGCCGCAAGGAGAACCCGATGGGCCTCCGATGTAGAGCCCCGTGATCTAGTCCAACCCCCTCACGCAGGTAGCGAAATCCCTTTTGGCTCAAGTCCGTGATGACGCCCGAGATGAACGCCGACGATGCGCCGACGCCTAAGCGAAGCTCGCCAAGGCGACGACAGCATGGCTGCGCAAGTTGCCAAGGCCATGCAATCCGCGGATGGGGTCCGCTTCTGGCGGATCTAAGATCCAAGCTTACGCAGAGGCTTCGCCTCGCGATCGACGGTTTATCCAAGCCGCCAACCAACGAGTGGGTCCGCGTCAAACGGAACCGCCCACACTTCGAGCGCATCCGGAAGCGCCACAAGACTTTTGCGCAAGCACGAAGCTGCGTACCGCTCGCGGAATTGAAGAAGAAGGTGGTAAAGAAGCCACCAACGCATCGCCGTGTTTGGAGGCCCAAGTCTAATGGTGTCCCAACTCGGCTTGCCCACACCTGCTCCTGCGACTTTAAACCAAAGGATACAAGCAATCCAACGCCAAGGTCCAAGACCCACGGCGCTCTCAAAGTCAAAGGCGCTTCACATCTCAATCGGCACTCAAAAAGATCGACTGATCGATCCGATCTGAACTTCCGATAAGTCAAGGCGAAGTTACTTTTGGCCATTCTCGGAAGGAGACGCTTCATGTCCGATGATCGACGACGCTATACCCGGAGATTACGCCAACACACGGCAGATTGCTCCGTACACCCACCGACGAAATGCTTTACCGCGGTAAGGGTACGAAAATCTCGGGATTCCCTAAATTGACGTAGCCATGCTTGTGCTCAAGCTCATCAAGACGGTGCTCGGAGTGCAATTGCCATCTAGAAGCTCGTAGGGTGTCGGCCTTCCGTAGACTTAGCACCAACACGCCAAGACCTAAGTCAAGGCGATTCAAGAAAAGGATGACATCCCGAGAGGATGAGTTGCCGAGGTCACTAATAATATGACCAAAGAAAGAACCATCGCCACGGGCTATTCCCAACAAGACGCAACGGCTAACTCGCTTATGTCCGGACTATCCGACGGTCCGTGATACGATAAACCAAGGGAAATTCGAGGATGATGCGTCGGATATTGGCTCAAGCAACGATCCGATCATACCGTATCTAGCTAAGGAAGCCCCAAGAAACGCTTTATGATCGCATGCATCAAGTGGCCAAAATGCTAGACAAGCGTTGAATAAACAACGAAAACTTCAAGTTAGAAATGGAGTTGGCCATGCGACGATGAGAGAAATGCATGACCAATGATCCAAGCCTTGACGAAACATCAAGGTGAATCAAGTCAAGATCAACGCCGATGAAGATGAGATAGCGATTCGATCGAGGAAGCACAAGAAGATGATAACCCTCCCGAACTGCGAATGGGCAAAACATAGATGTTGTTGCTCAGAAAGCGAGAAGATCAAAGACTTGGAGAGCAAAATCAACTCATTGATTTCGCCAAGAAGTAAAGAAGACAGTATTCCTTGCCCATACCCAGGGAGTGGGAATCAATCCTCATCGGCCGGTTTAACTTAATAAACTTCACACCATTTGACGAAGGGTTCCCCGACGCAGACTTGATTTATTTCAAGTCACACCTTGAAGTTATTTCGCAACGAACCCTCGATGGTTCTATTGGTTTCGTCACACTTCGCTGGGCCTTCGAATAGTACCGCCGCCTCGCCGAGGAGCATTCACACCGGGACGACATATGGAGTCTAGCTTCCTTACCAATTTCGATGACGATACCGAGGTATCGACGACATTGCTCGACGAAGCGTAAAGACGGAGAAACCGTGGATATCTTTGTCAAACGATTCTAACAAGGCAATGAACCGTCGGGATCCATAACAGAGGAGTTCATCCTCCAAACCCGCCACGTTAACTTATCGATAGATGTGCTTGAAGCAATGGGTACAAAGACCATCGATAACGGAAGGACTCAAGGTTCGTGGAGAGCAAGCGAGAGGTTCCTCAAAAGGAAAAAGGCGAGAGAGGTCACCGACAACGAAGCCTGCCGTAACTTTGTCCCACGCGGCAAAGGGAAAGAGCAAGCAAAGACGGCGGTTAAGTAACCAAACGCTCCAACTCCAACCCCAAAGAACAAAGAGCGCTAAAGAATACGGGCGAACAGCACAATCAACGCGGCAACTGGGCCACAAAACGAAGACCTAGAGCCGAGATTCCCAAGTCCTATTCCTTTGGGGACACGAGATTCCGGTCTCTTCAAATATCTTGTGGAAAATAACAAGATCAAGCTCCCTCCGATTCGAATCAAGAGGAGGCAATGAAGACGAATGACCCAAGATATCATGCGCACTATAGTAGCTTCATCACCCCACTAAACTCGCTTTAAGGACAAAATCCGTGCTTTAATTGATGTAGGGTCATCACTATGAAGCCGCCCAAAGAAAAGAAGGTCGGAGTAATGCGGTGTCCATAAGCTTCGCCTGGTGCCGCTGACATGGTTTGAACCCGAACTGGTCAAAGTCGCAGTTGAAGACGGTGAATGACGACCCAAGCAACGCCAAAGGACTTGTATCGATACAACCCGAATGGCGAAGTCTTGTGGGTCCACCCGCACCTACTTGAAGATGAGCAATGGGTAGCCTCTTCTTCGCTGAAGAAAAGCGGCGGAAGGGAAAGGCATGCCATGCTACTTCGCAATTTTGGAGGGAGACGATGAACAGTGGTGACATTCCAATAGTCCAAGGGGAACCCGAAGCCCACGCCACCGTGAGTGGACACGAGCAAGTACAAGTACCCGGTCCCCGACCCTAATGCCAAGACGCTTATCGAGCTGGGGTACCAACACCCCCCACCGCGACCGAAAAGCGAAGATAAACATGTACCAGAAGTTCAACTCCGGCAGCCTCGATTCGCCTCGATGGAAGAGATAAACCGAACTTCAACTCCCATATCGCCGACGTGATGGCACAATTATTAATATTCCCCTAAGGATCACTCTATACGAAGTTGTTGCGGTTATCAAAAGAGACGAGAGAAGCTCTTCACAAGCCCCGGCCATTCGTAGGTTTTCCTCACCCGATTCACCAAGTTCGAGAGTCGGCCCAAGAATGCAACCTTGCGACTAAACACTTCCCTACATCACTTTTACAAAGGAGGATATGCAGACGAGGAATTCCAAGCACGATAGGCCGCTATACTTCACCGTATATTGCTCTAGTTAACCGATCCAAGTCGATCCGGTTCCATTGCGGAGCATCATGCCCTCAGGCCATGTATCATCTTGGAATTCCCGCCAAGAAGCCGGCATCAACCGCACAATGATTTACGGATTTAACACCGGTTCTCGGCCGCTAAGATTCGGATAAAGTGCCAAATGGGGACTTAAAGTCCAAGTCACCGCTATGTGATTGACGCTGAGACTTCCTATAACTTATTGTCGGTCGACCTTGGATCCACAATAATGTTATAGTCCCTCTACTCTTCATCGAATCTTAAATATGTAGACACGTAATAATGAGGTCAAGATCGTGGTCGCGACAAACAACCGCTTAAGGGATGGAGAATTATTTCACCGATTCTCTCCTCTACCAATGAGTCCTAAATCGAATCATTTCCGCCCACAGACGGAGAAGCTGAAGTCGATACCGAAACCGGCTTGGTTATAGTGGAGGTTTTGTTTTAAATGACATTGTACCTTGTAATCAATCTTGACGATGAAGAATCGCCGATGAACATTGTAATTGGCAAATTGCGATGAATCAATAAATGACAATTTAGAGTATCCTTTGTCTTTGAATGATGTGATGCGAGGTTTATACAATGATCGAGTTGCACACGACTTCGATCATCTTGCTACACAAAAGCGGTTCGAGAGACTCCTTTGGGACAATTTCGTCATCCACGAAGATCGAGTAGTGAAAAGACTTGGTTTTACGGTAAAGGAGATCACGGTTCAGTAGCCGAATCATTTCTTAGAAAGCGGCGAAGGCGACAATGGACCTATCCTCCACACATTGAGATATAGTCGAAACAGGGTATCATGAAGAGATGGGGGTATGACTTGACCGAGGAAGGTCTATGTTTTGGACGAGGCCCTCGAACCCCTCCTAAAAGCATATGTCCCAAGAGGCAGGATAATACTATGCATTTAGAAGGGTTGGGATCTGAATCCTCCTCGAGAAGATGAATGCTCGTGGGCGATTGATAATAATCCACGGTGAAGGCGGACATTAGTCGACTCTTGGCTTGGGATTCACACCGACCTGGAGAAGCTTTCAAAGCTTTAATGTCAAATATGGCTTGATTGATCACACTCTTGTTGAGAGTGATGAAGACATGCCAACATGGGAAGACCCATGGATCCATCAACTCAAGAGCGGTTTGGGGATAGGTTGAACAAAGAGAACCCCCACTCAAGGACGAGGTAGTCCGGGTTAATATGGGTGATGAAGAGCATCCTAAGCTCATTAACATCAGAATACGCCCCTAAGAAAAGGAAGAGTTGATTGCCCTAATCGGGAGTATATCGATGTATTCGTGGAGTTACGAGGACATGCCGACTCGACCCTAATGTGCAACACATCGCCTCAACATCAAGGCGGATGTCAAGCCCGGCAACAAAGAGAAGGCTTCGCCACAAATATTGGAGGCAATCGTTGACGAAGTGAAGAAACTCATAGAATCGGGATTCATCGAGGAAATTCAGCATCCGGATTGGGTGGCGAATATAGTCCCGGTCATGAAGAAGAATGGTTCGATTAGGATCTGTGTCGACTACAGAGACCTGAACGCTGCTTGCCCCAAAGACGACTTTCCTCTACCAATCACCGGTCATACAATACACGCGTGTGGATTTGAAAGAATGTCGTTCATGGATGGTTTCTCGGGATACAATCAGATCAAGATGCACCCCGATGATGCCAAACACACAGCGTTCAGAACGCCCATCGGTATATATTGTTACACAGTCATGCCGTTCGGCCTGAAAAATGCTGGTGCCACATATCAACGAGCGATGACGGAAATTTTCCAGGACCATCTCCGGAAAACGGTCGAATGCTATGTCGACGACTTGGTCGTGAAAAGCCGTGACAAAGGAGATCACATCAAAGATCTTAGAACGGTTTTCGAGCTCATGCGAGCCCATCAGCTAAAGATGAATCCTGCCAAATCCTTCCTTGGATGTCCAATGGGCAAGTTCCTTGGCTTCGTCCACCAACAAAGGAATACATGTCGATCCCGATAAAGTAAAGGCGATTCAAGAATTGCAACCCCAGAAATCGAGAGAACTCGGGGTTACAAGGGCAAGGTGACATCCGACGGTTCATATCGAACCTATCCGGGAAATGCCAACCGCTCTCTAAGTTGAACAAGAAGGGCGGTTATATTTGGGACGCGCCGCTTAAGGCATTGAAGAGATCAAATCGCATTCGCTAAACCTCCGTTTTGTTGCACCATATCGGAAAACCGTTTTGATCTACGCCAAGGCAATCGGATCACTCGTTAAGCGCTTTACTGCGAAGACGACCAGCCGGTCACGAACAGCGTGTATTACCGAGCGAACATTAGTCGGCTACCGAAGTCTCGATATCTAATGGTCGGAAGCGGCTTTGCATTAGTGTTCGCGATTCGAAAATGCGCACTATTTAGCCTACGTGACGATTTATGTTATCTCTAACGTGAATCCAACGGATATTTATGACCCACCGCCTCGATGAGTTGGCGCTGGCTTAAATGGCCTTGCTCTTGTCCCAATATGACTTGTATTTCAAACAATGTAATACCAGGACGTTTATCGGTGATCTCTACCAACCACAACGATGTTTGAGCTATATGATGATCTTTCAGATGAAGTTCAAGAAGTCAACACTACATCACACCAACAAATATGGCGATTGTATTTTGACGGAGCCTCTTGAGCTACCAATGTGGCAAGTGCCCCTGGATGTTCTAAGATTTCACGGAGTCGGGTTGTCTTAGTTTCCGGAATCATGTCATGCCCCGTGTTTATTCACTCAATGAACCTTGTCTAATAACGTAGTGAATACAATGCGCTTACTTATTGGACTTAGTTTCGCCAAGGAGCCGGGGTCAATATCTCTCAAGCCGCACGCATTCGCATTGATAAAGTTGCTGCGTTGGTGACTACTAAGTCGAACTGGATCTAATCCCCTATCATCGAGCCGCTGAAATGGCGGACTCATTCAAGAGTTTTTCATCGAATATATCCGCGCTTCCAAAACGCTTTATGCGGATGCACCGGTAATGCTAGTCGTGGTCGTTAGCACAACCTTCCGACCGAAAGCTAGTTACGGTCAGACTCACCAACTCTTCGTACTATTATAATGATGAGACACAAGAAGATAAGGGGTAGTTAGCAAAGAAGTCATGCAACCCAAACCAAGTTGGAGCCCCGAGATTGGCGCCCTATCATCGACTCACGCCTACATGGCATTCCTCCGAAGACGTGAGGGAGAGAGAGTCAATCCCAAGAGCTCCAAGATTCTTTTATGACACGGAAACCCGATGTTATATCGCCGAGGGTACGATGGTCTTTTGTTCGATGCCTCTCAAACAAAGAGGCAAGAGGTCCTTCGGGAAGCACACGGCGGTGAATGTGGTGCGCACTGTCCCAAGTTCTACGATCGAATCAGAGAATGGGCTACTTTGGCCACAATGATCAATGACGCGGCCGGAAAGCACGCCGTCAAATTCACCAATTATATGCATCGCCTCAGCAGTTGCATCCTTCACCACATCCCGCCATTCGAGACATGGGGAATGGACGCCGAGGTCCCATTTTTCCTCCGCTTGGCCAAAGGCGACGGTTTATTCTAGCATCACCACCATTTCCAAGTGGGCGTAGCAATCTCGCTAAAAGAAGTCAAGGCGAAAATCGATTGCCAAATTTATCAAACACCATGTCATCCTGACACCGGTGTTCCAAGACGGATCGTCCATGATGACAACGGTCCCCAATTCATCGCAATTCCTTCATCGCTTTATGAAAGTTCAAAATACAAGATGTCTCGCCGACGCCCTATAATCCAAAGAAGAAATGGATTAGCCGAGGCATTCAACAAGACGATTATCAAAATTTCAGAAGCTTGTGAAGAATAACAAGCGGACCGGACGATAAACTTCGAGAAGCACTCGGGCATATCGCATAAACAGCATGCGACGCCAACCGAGCGCACCCCCGTATTCTGTTTACGCGTGCTAAGCGCCTCCGCTGGAAATTCAGATTCGCCACTTTCGCGACGCCTTCAACAGATGAAACCAAGAACAACATCAAAACGCCTCAAGAGCTTGAGATGTTAGATGAGAAGCTCGAGGCTCAACAATGCATTGAGTTCTACCAAGCTAGGATGTCGAGGGCTTTCAACAAGAAAGTTCGACAGAACCTTTAGAGAAGGAGATTTGGTCCTCGCCGTCAACGACCGATAATCCTCACTTCCAAAAGAAAGGTAAATTCAACCTAAATGGGAGGGTCCGCTTGTAATAGAAACGGTTTACTCCAATGGTGCGACGCTTAATTACCCAAAGTGGCGACGGCAATTAATGCCGATAATGGGAAGTTCCCCAAGAAATACTACCCTTAGTATCTTCGATAACCCGCTTCGACGGAAGTTCCTCGTGGGATATTTCACCCACTTTTCTTGAGGATAACCCTAGATTTGTTCTCCATCATAATTTCCCCACGATCAAATTCCTTGACGGTAGGTCTACAAATTTTCTGTACATTACCAAAATCCCTCTTGATTCCGGGATCTAGAACAAGAGGCCCAATCAAATCCCTTTACGGAGATAGAATATAAAATTCTTCCTCCAAGCCGTAGATCCTTTTCGTGATAAACGGAAGGGTTCTTTCCATCTTCATCTTAGGTAGCTCAATCAAGGTATGCGCCAGATTTTCGACAGTGTTGTCCACGTAAGGTCACCGAGTTCGTTCTGGAGATCCCACTTTAGTTCCATCTTCATCTTAGGTAGCTCAATCGAAGGTATGCCGATTTTAGACCAGTTGTCCATCAAGGTCACCAGTCTTTTGCTCTCTGAGTGGAGACCCCACTCTTAGTTCCATCTTCATCTTAGGTAGCGCCGACCAAGGTATAGGCCGATTTTAGACCAGTTGTCCGAATGAAGGTCACTCGAAGTCTTTTCGGCTCTCAAGTGGAGATCCCACTTTTAGTTCCATCTTCATCCTAGGTAGCCCGATCGGGTATGCGCCAGATTTTCAGACAGTGTTGTCCGACAAGGTCAGCCTCGAGTCTTTTCGGCTCTCGGCGGAGATCCCACTTTTAGTTCCATCTTCATCTTAGGTAGCTCGAATCGGCTAAGGCGCCGATTTTCGTACCAGTTGTCCGACTGAAGGTCGCCTCGAAGTCTTTTCGGTTCTCGGCGGAGATCCACTTTTAGTTCCATCTTCATCTTAGGTAGCGCATGAAGGCGCCGATTTTCGCATCAGTTGTCCGGATCAAGGTCGCCCGAAGTCTTTTCGGCTCAAGTGGAGATCCCATTTCTTCTTTCCCACCTCAATCAATCTTCATCCGGTTTCCATCGGCCAGAAGACACCAAGATTCATCTTGGGCATTTTATCCCAAGCCTAAGAAGGGATAAAGCCAACGCCACACAAGGTTAGGTTTAGTCTTTTTCCGATTGAAGAAGACACCGTGGTTCGATGGGTATTTTATCCCAAGCCTAAGAGGATAAAGCCAACGCCACACGCGTTGTCGGTTTAGTCTTTTTCCATTGAAGAAGACAACCGAGTTCGATTCGGGTATTTTATCCCGCAGCCAAGAAGGATAAAGCCAACGCCACACGCTGCGTTTGCTTAGTCTTTTTCCATTGAAGAAGACACCGTGAGTTCGATTCGGGTATTTTATCCCGGCCTAAGAAGGGATAAAGCCAACGCCACCACGCTGTCAAGGCGTTAGTCTCCGAAAAAAGACGAAGCCTACGTATTCAACATCGTAGCATTAAGTCTAAGAGAGTTTCATTCTTTTAGCACAACGCTTGGTGTAGAACGGATTTAGATAATCTACATGCTAGCCCAACTCAAACGGTAGTTGGTAAAGGCTCATCAAACCCGCTGAGGGTCGGGTTGGCCAATAACCCTAAAGCCAACCACACACGCTGCCGGCTTAGTCTTTTTCCGATTGAAGAAGACACCAGAGTTCGACCGGGTATTTTATCCCGGCCTAAGAAGGGATAAAGCCAACGCACACACGCTACGGCTTAGTCTTTTCCCATTGAAGAAGACACCGCCCGGGTATTTCATCCCGGCCTAAGAAGGGATGAGTCTACGTAACACGCGTTGTCGGGTGGTCTCTTTGCCCGTAAAAGAGTAATGGCCTATGTATTCGATATCATAGCAACAAGTCTAGAAGAGTCTCATTCTTTTAGCACACGCGCGGAACGGATCCTCGATAATCCGCACGCTTAGCCCAACTCAAACGGGGTTGGTAAAGGCTAATCAAACCCGTTGATGGTCGAGGGTTTGCCAAAATCCTATAAGTATTATGGTTAATTATTTCGACTTAAGTAAAAGAATCATAATAAATAATGAAAGGGATGGATCTTATTCATTTGAAGCAAACATAGAAGGAGCTACAACTCGCTTAAACATCAAGTCTATGACAAAGGATTTGTTGTTCATTGAGACACTTCACCAT
Organism: Asparagus setaceus; assembly: GCA_012295165.1. Taxonomy (NCBI): domain Eukaryota; kingdom Viridiplantae; phylum Streptophyta; class Magnoliopsida; order Asparagales; family Asparagaceae; genus Asparagus; species Asparagus setaceus. The sequence goes on from WHSE01000034.1 coordinate 28,846, forward strand.
TGTAAGCCCGGTGGAGTTCTTCCCGCAACTCGCCCCAAGGACTCCTCATCGGTGTTCGTCTTCATGGTTGCCTCCTCGAAGCTCAGCCTGCCGCTCGACGATCGAGCTCCCTAGACGCGAACGGTGAGGGCTTCTTCCTTGTTGGCCTTGCCTCCAAACCGATCATCCTATCTTCCTCAAAGATGGAGCTCTCCTCGAAAGAGATATCTTCCGCGACTCACGATATCAGTCCGATGTGGCTTAGGAAGAATATGTTTCAAGAACAATTGAGCTGATCGGCGCTGTCTCTCGTGAGACTGACCTTGAGCCAAGAAAACACGAGCATCGCTACTGCTCATGGGAAAATTAAGAAAATGTAAAATTGAATCTATTCTATTTGAAGAATAATGAATACAATCTCAATGCAATATCTCTCTAACCGACTTAGATAAAAGAAATTACAACTTCCTCGACGGTCGCCTCGATTTACAAAAGAGAGAAAGGTCAACGGAGACCCTTCCCTTTATTTAACTGGGTTCTTCACGGTGGCGGTGGGAGCTTGAATCTTGTATCCCGCTGACGATCCGACCGCCTTAACTCGTGGGACGAGGTTGGAAAAGAACTCGCAGAGCAAGTCTAAGAACTGCAGCAAGTTTATAACTCTAACGAGTTTGATAACTCAAGATATGAGTTTTGTAACTCGCACGAAGTTTGTATGCCGCCGGTTTAAGAGAGGCCAATCCAAAGAAGCCTCCTGCCAACACAACTTCTCCAAAAGGTCAGCCAATCGAGAGAGAAAAGCCCCCTATCCGCCGAGCCTTGGCTATTTATAGGGTTTTTTAAGTGTAATCGACCCCTATAATCTCCTAAATGAGGGTTAATGGCCCTCGATCGCGCAAAACAGCTTTGGAACTGTTAAGATCGTGGTTGAACGAGTCAAACGCAGTAGTTCGCGCTCGAGCAAGCTCGCCCGCTTTGAGCTTCAACGCCATGTGTGCCGATTTTGAGCTTCAACGGCCGGTGTGTCGCGCTTTGAGCTCTCAACGCGCCAGCCGTGCTCCGCGCTAGGTCAACGCGGGCCATGTGCCCGCTTTGATTGGAACGCTGGCCATGTGCCCGCATTTTGAATTGAAACGCTGGCCCCCGTGGTCGCTGCTTTGGCTCGAACGCTGGCCATGTGCTCCGCTACCAACTGAACGCGGGCCGCACTATGTGCCCGCCAAGCTGAACTTCCCGAACGCGCTAGCGTGGTTCGCTGCCGTCAACGCGCTTTGATTGAAACGCTGGATAAGTCCCGCTTTTGCTTTGAAGAGATCAATACTTGTGATCTCTTTCACAAGGATTGTCAACTTGTAATCCTTATACTGGAGACATTAGCTTCGATTCTCCTTGTTACCGCGGAAAGTCGCCACCAGTAACCTTCATCGATAGTGTTCGGCTGGATATTACCGCTCTCGTAATTTTTTACGCTCATTAACCCTCCAAAGTTTTTGAGTTCGGGTTGATCGACGAAGCTTTCGAATACTTTGATATCTTCTTTGCTTGATCCCGAAGGTATTGTTCTCATTCGTCTTCAAAGAAGCCATGTTCGCTTTTGTCCATGCTAGTCATTCATCTTGCATGGGTGAACTCCGACATTTTTGCTTTTTTGAAATTCAGGAGGACTGAGCGCTCTTGAACTTTGCTACGGGACTGATCCGCGATTTGAGGTTGAAATGCGAGTCGGCCATCGCTAGGTGTTTAAAACGCGGGCGCCGAATTCGCTGCTTTGTGTTGAAACGCAGGGTGGTCCTTCGCTTTATGAGTAAAACGCTGGATGAACCTCCACATTTCCAACTAAGTCTTTTAGATCTTTCACAAAAGCCATAGTGTTAACTTGGCATGCCTTTCATACTTGTTGTTTAAACAAGCTTTTGGGGACTTATCACTCTATTGTAAAGAGTTGATAAATTGGTTTTATCATCGAGGTTGAATTTTTAACTTGATGATGATTTTGAGGACTTATCGCCTCTATTGAAGAGAGTCGATAAGTTGATTTTATCAGAGGTGGAGTTAACTTGATAAAGTTGGGTATTTGTGGTTTGAACAAGATTTTGAGGACCTATCGCTTTATCAAGAGAGTCGCCAAGTTGATTCTAATGAGTTGTGGAGTTAACTTGCTAAAATTGGGTACTTGTGGTTTGAACAAGATTTTGAGGACCTATCGCTTCATTGATGAGAGCGATATGTTTAGGTTTTGTCGGGGACAAAATATGAAACCTCGCGGATTTGAACAAGGTTTAAGGCTTGTAATGTGAACAAGGCTTACATGGTTTGTGGTGTGAACAAGGCTTGGGGCTTGTGGTTTGAAAAGGTTTCGGGCTTGTAATGTGAACAAGGCTTTTGGGCTTGTGTTGTGAACAAGGCTTTAGGCTTGTAATGTGAACAAGGCTTTAGGCTTGTAATGTGAACAAGGCTTTTAGGCTTGTGTTGTGAACAAGGCTTCGGCTTGTGGTTTGAACCAAGTTTTGGGCTCAATGTGAACAAGGCTTTTGGGCTTGTGTTGTGAATAACAAGGCTTAGGGCTTATCATCCTATTGAGGAGGGCTGATAAGTTGACCGTCGAGTGTGAGGTTAACATGACAAGGATACGCTATGTATCGAGCACTTTGTGGACTTATCATCCCATTGAGGAGGATTGATAGTTGGTTATCAAACTCACGAGGATGTGTACAGATTTTGATAGGATTGTGTTGTAATTTGAACAACTTTGTGGATCTATCATTCTATTGGAAAGGAATGATGAGTTGATGGATTCGGGTTTAGTTGTGATTTGGAACAATTTTGAGGAACTTAATCGGATATTGATAAGTTGATTATATCATCAGAGGTATAGTGTTGACTTGATGAAGATACGCTATGATCGGAGCAACTTTGAGGACCTATCATCCTATTGAGGAGGATTGATAAGTTGATTGCATTTAAGCAAATTTGAAGAGTTCGCCGCGACGTGACGCTGTGCCACGATGTTGAATAATGACTTTGTCATCTTTACGGGTAAGAAACTAACCGGCAACGCAGCAGTTAGGCGCTGACTTTAGGTTATTGGCCAACCCCCAGCCATCAACGGACTTGATGAGCCTTTACCGACACCGCTTGAATCGGCTAGCATACGATTTCATCTAAATCCGCTCTTGCATGTGACGCTGTGCTAAAAGAATAAAAATTTTTAGGCTTAATGCCACGATGTTGAATACGAGGGTTTCTGCCTTCTCACGGAATAGACTAATCCGGCCGCATATATTAGATGCGTGCTTATCTCTCGCTTAGGTTTCAGATAAAATTCCCCAGATTTGAATTCGGTGTCTTCTCGATCGGTAAAAGACTAAACCGCATCGTGTTAGGCGCTGACTTACCCCTACTTAGGATTCGATAAAATTCCCCACCCTCGTGAGGCGTGGATTGTGGTGTTATTAATAACACCTCGAGGACTTATCACTCTATTGAAGAGAGTCGATAAGTTGATTGTCGAGGTGTTAGGTTAACATGACAAGGATACATTGCGATCGGAGTAACTTTGAGGACTTATCGCCATTGAAGAGAGTCGATAAGTTGATTGTCGAGGTGTTAGGTTAACATGACAAGGATATATGACAGCAACTTTGTGGACTTGTCATCCTATCGAGAGGATTGATAAGTTGATTGGTGCGCCACTGCTCAAGTGCGCATACTGTCAAAAGTATTTTGTTAACTTGACAATATTTGGAATTTATTATTCTACTCGAAAATAACAAATAATCAATTCCCCACCAGTAATTATTCTAGGTTGATACTAACCCAGTATTCGCCTCGGATTTAGAGCCGGGTCATCAATAGCCGTCTTCGGAGTCACTTCCTTCAATCCTAGCAATAATTACTTCACCGTCACTCGAGGCTAGTTGTTTCAGTGAATACATTTGGCAACCCCATTCGAAGCTAGGAGATTGGTTTGTAAATTGTGCCGACAGTGTCAATCGAGCATCAGGTCATATCCGCCGAGCATCGAAGAGCCATGCTTCGAACCGCTCGACGAAGACTTTGATAGGCTCTCCTCCTTTGCTTAAGGACAAGGAGAGAAGTGACAGTGATTTCCGTGTCATCTTCAAAGAATCGCGACAGAAGAGTCTCTAAATCGCCCCATTTTCGATACATCCCCGCAGCCATGAACCATTCAAAGGCAACCCCTGAGGGTGCCAATGAACAAACGAGATGTTATGGCATCGTTTGACATCCCATTCCCACCAGGACTTAAAATGGTAGATATGTTGGTTCGGTGATCCCGCGCCGTCGAAGCTTGTAGCGTAGGGACTTTGAATTTTGAGGATAAGGAACCGTATCCCATTCTCCGCAGATACGTCCGACAACCCCGATCTTGGAGCTCGTGACCTATTAACCATGGCATTGAGGCGCTTCCGCTTCTCGTGATTTTTGCCATTGAGGACTTTGCTCGCTGCCTCTCCCCTTTCTTCAGAGGAGGATTCTACGGATGAGCTTCTTGATCGAGCTTCATTCATTTTTTCTTCGCTTTGAGGATTCACCTCCTCCGATGATTTTGGTGAAGTGTTGAGTCGGCTATCCGTTGAGCTCTATCTGCAACAAGTTGGTTTATCATATCTCGTTGATCGATGGACTCTTGTTGTGATCGCAGGCCTCTTGCATCATAGCCCGATACTCTTCGAGCCTCTTCTTGAAATCTTCCGGTCTCCGCCGTGTGATGGCCACATGCTTTATGAAAGAACTAGAGGATTGAGATTCTCGCGATGGTCGAATGCTCATCATCGGACTCAATTCCTTTAGCCAACTTGTGATAATTGACGGGGTATGACCCGCTCGAGTCCGAAAGTATGTCAGTAAACTCCGCCGGAGTCATTCAAAGCCTCTTCCAAGTCGGGGACCGATTTGCCTCGCTCATTAGAGCTAGAGATTGACCCCATTTACTCCGACATGTTAGAAGTGACTCCAAGGTATTCGACCTCAAGCCTCCTTCTCGTGAGAATGCCGCCGCTCGGCGGACCAAATGATATTTGTCAATTGGTCAAACACCGACGGCTTGGCCGCATGTGAGCGCGCCGATATGCCGATGATTTGCACTTGGAACGAAGATCGCTTGAGCATTTGGAACGCAGGTTCGCACTGCCGCTTAGATTGTGAACGCAGGTCCGCTTGGTGAAGCTTGGACGCCGGGTTGAGACCCGCCTAGGATAAAGGCGGAGGTTCGCTTGCAACCTCGCCAACGCCGCAGGTTCGCTGAAAATTGAACGCCGGGTTGTGACCCCCGCTTATAGTGGGGACGCGAGGATCGCAACCCCCAACAACGCAGGTTCGCTGCTGAGCAATTGAACGCCGGGTTGTGACCCGCCGCTTTATAGTGGGGACGCGAGGTTCGCTTGAGCAATTGAACGCCGGGTCAGGGACCCGCTGCTGACCGCGAAACGCGCCATTGAGGGTTGCGTCACCGATTTTAGGCTCAGATTCGGGCACATAAACGCAGGCTTGGCGTTTCAGAAAAGAAACGCCGCTCGTGATCGCTAAGCTGCTCGCAAACGCCGGGTTCGCTGGTGGTCGACATTGGCCATCTCGGCCGTGTTCTTTGGCGAGCAGCCCTTTCGCCGATTTAGGCTTTGCACCGACATCACCATCTTCACCGACGTTAGCCACGCAACCGAAGGGACTTTGGTCTCCTTAGAGGCTTTGTGGATCTTGGCGATAGCCTGGGGCTAGGGATCCGGAGGAGAGCCTCCTCGAACTTGGCTTGATCGAACTCTATGGTCGAGTCTCAACAGCTTGTCCCAATGAGCTTGACGCCGGATTGCCACCACTTCTTCATCCGTGAAGCTAGTCCTCCTGAGCCATCTTTGTTCATGAGGAAAATTAAGAAAATGTAAAATTGAATCTATTCTATTTGAAGAATAATGAATACATCTCTCGAATGCAATATCTCTAACTGACTTAGATAAAAAGAAATTACAACTTCTCGATCGTCGCCCGATTTACAAAAGAGAGAAAGGTCAACGGAGACCCTTCCCTTTATTTAACGGGTTCTTCACTGTATGTGGGAGCTTGAATCTTGTATCCCGCTGACGATCCGATCGCCTTAACTCGCGGGACGAGGTTGGAAAAGAACTCGCAGAGCAAGTCTAAGAACTCAAGAAAGCAAGTTTATAACTCTAACGAGTTTGATAACTCAAGATATGAGTTTTGTAACTCGCGACGAAGTTTGTATGCCAAGCCGAGCCAAGAGAGGCCAATCCAAAGAAGCCTCCTAAGCCAACACAACTTCCTCCAAAAGGTCGCGCCTAATCGAGAGAAAAAGCCCTCTATTCCGCCGAAATTGGCTATTTATAGGGTTTTAAGGGTGTAATCGAACTCTATAATCGCCCTAAATGAGGGTTAATGGCCTCGATCGCGGCAAAACAGCTTTGGAACCGTTAAGATCGTTTGAACGAAGTCAAAACGCCAGAAGTTCGCGTTCTCGAGCAAGCTCGCCTCGCTTTGAGCTTCAACGCCGGGCCATGTGCCGCTGCTTGAGCTTCAACGCTGGCCGGTGCCACGCTTTGAGCTTCAACGCTGGCCAGCCATGTGCCCGCCCGCTTGGGCTTCAACGCGCCATGTGCCCGCTTGGATTGGAACGCGGGCCATGTGCTCCGCGATTTTGAATTGAAACGCTGGCCCCGTGGTTCGCTGGCTTCAACGCGGCCATGTGCTCCGCGATTGGGGTTCGAATCACGCACCATGTGCTCCGCTGGCTTCAACGCGGCCATGTGCTCCGCTAGCTCGGGAACGCCATGTGCTCCGCTTTGATTGAAACGCTGGATAAGTCCCGCTTTTGCTTTGAAGAGATCAATACTTGGATCTCTTTTCACAAGGATTGTCAACTTGTAATCCTTGTACTGAGACATTAGCTTCTCGACTCCTTTGTTACCGCGGAAAGTCGCCGCCTTGTAACCTTCATCGATAGTGTTTTCATGGATATTACCGTTTCGCACTTTACACTTACGCCGTACGCATGCCTCTAAACGTAAGGCCACCGGAGCAGCCTATGTATGAGAAAGCCCCACCAAGTACTCTTGCGCCTCGAGTACCGCCCTCCGTGATGGGCGATCATCAACAATGGCTCGAGCTACCAGTAACCCATATCCCGTGACAAAGCCATCCGGATCAAGTAAAGGGTCTGAATCGATGAAGAGAAAGCCCGCCATGAAGGACCTTTTCGATCACGTTGTTCACCAAAGAAAAGAATGAGCGATTTCCAAACAGATAATAAGATGGGATGGATCTTCATCCAAAGATCAACGCCTCACCAGATCATGGAGTCGAGATGTAGGCTCGACGTAAGAAAAGAGGACTTTAGGATTTTAGTAAAAATAAGTTTAAAGCTTATTTGGCTAAAAGACCCTACCCGCCTCCTTCGTGTAGTTTCGTCAGAGGCTAGCGAAGTACCAGAGGCGATCTATCACTGATGTCGCCAACTGGCCGAGCCCTCGCAGCTCATCTATCTCAATCCGTGGTAGCCGATTCAAAAAGTTTAATGAAAGAGGGGTACCGCCACAGACAAATGGAATGTCTCAAATTCTTTTAATTATAGTAGTATTAGGCAAACGGTTGATCCTATAAGTAATCAAAGAGAAAATTCATACCTTCTTCAGTGGAAGAGCTTCGTAAAACTTCACCAAGGGTATCTCCATCGACCAAGCTGCCAGAGTGTCATCCATGGAAGTGTTGCTATATAACCCGGATTCCACTAAATCTTCCATGGAGAAGTCCAATAAGAAGGCATTAGGAAGGCAAATGCAATTAAATCAAACAATAGGTAAAGCCGCTACCTCCTACAAATAAGTTAGCTTGCCTAGTCTCGCTTGTGCATTTGTCTCCCGCAATCTCTAAAAGAACAAAAAGCTAAGAGGCAATTAGTGGGGTACAAACCCGAAGTCATTCCATTCTCGTGATTCGCCACCCGTAAGAGCAATTATCGATGTTAGATGTGGTTCCACCGGATCGCAGTCCTACATCGGGCCTCATAGCTCCATACATTTGTTGAGTAAAACTTGCTCAAAGATGAGCGTAACCGGGCTCAGCCAGAATTGTGGGAGGAAAATCAAAGCCGTGATCATAATCCCTAAAACCCCTCGCATGCAAATAAAAATGTCATTTCAAAAGTCGAAATTTCGATTTCAACGCTGTGAATTATTACTCCACACCGACCGATCATTACCGGGTCAAGTCTATATCAAAGGACCGAGGATTCACGCGGATTCTTGTGGGCTAGCCCTTTCGCTTAACCCTTGAGAGGGTCGAAATTTTCCTCTTCAACGCATTTTCCAAAATTCAATTGGATGAGAACTCTAATGGAAAGGATGAGAAAACGAAGGGAAAAGGAGAAAGTACCGAGGTCCTTCTCATGAGCCGCAGCTCTCGCTGGTCCTTCCTAAAGTAGCAAAGCTGAGTTGTGGAACTCCTCCTCACCACCCCGGCCGATAAGATTGGCGGGCTTCTCCGAGCTTGACCGATCTTGAGTGTTCGAGCCGCTCGCAACGCATGCTGGCACACCAGATGGCCCCAGTGGACCGCTCGTTAGCTACTAATAGCCAACTACAATGAAGGAATGTCGACTCCAAACACGGTTCGAGTCGAGATCGAACCTAGCACCGTACATCCCATGACGCCCACAACCATGCTCGGCCATCCACAAGTCCACTCGAAGTCCGAGTCGCCGGTTCGGTTTCCAACATAAAGTTGGTCAGAACCGAATCAAAGCAAAACGACAGGAAAATATATTCATCGAAGCATTCCTCCTTTACTCGAAAGTGAGATACCCTCGCCTCGATATTCACTAGCCATTGAAACAGCCAATGTCAAGTGAAGTTCTGCTGTGGTCTTGACCTCCTCGCCAACCAAGGACTCACCATATTGACCGTGAGAATTGAGGAAAACATCCGAAAAGATCCACCCTTTGTGAATCAGACTGCTTTGATCTCTCAAAACCACACCCCTTCCATCCGCAATCCTCTACCAACCGTGAAGAAAGGAGTAGACGAATCATGGGACCCTATGTCGACATCATGTCGGGACGATGAAGGACCAAACGTGCCATCAAATAGGTATACGGGAGCTCTACTGACGAAGGGATACGTGATGATGGCTCATCCTTTCTCGAGTAAACGCCGAACTATATGCCGCAATCCACGGTGAATACCGCCACCATCACCGAAGGAGAGAGAGTTCCTTCTGTATGAAGTTGAACCGCAGGATAAAGGACCTCCAAAGGTAAAGCATCATCGATTGATATGGAACCACACACTTTAAGCCGCATTGCAAGGTAGCCCGCTAAGAGAGTTGTCTACCGATAGGCTTCACCGCATGCCACGTAAAGGTCGAAACTTGGTCCTCGAAGGAAAGCCTTCTTTGGCGAAGCCGGAAAGAGTTAGCCTCGACTTCTCGATCGCTCATTAACCTTCAAGGAGTGAGCGTGATAGTTCACATATCGCCGATTTGTCCTCCAAATGCCGAACAAGTAATCGCGAACCGCCTGCACTCACCACATTTTTGGCGCAAGGTCCGATTGGGCCGAGCTATATAGTAATGACAAGTGAGATCCCATAAAGTCTTATAACGATCGGGCGATGTTCCTTCAAACTGGCCCGCCTCGATTGAGGGAAAGTACTCGATATAGCATCTTCCCATGGTAGACCAAATACGGTACATCTCATGTAAAGCCAACCCCACTCGCCGCGGTTTAGTGAGAAACGATTCAACTGGATTATAAAGCTCGAATAAGGTGAAGAAATGATTGACGCCGATTGAAGGCCATACATGGTGGCACTAATCGTCAATACGCACTCACAAGCCAAGTTCTCCATCCCACCCGAGGACATAAGTGGTCGCGACCCCACCAATGCTTACTTGACGAGTGAACCCAACCGAAGAATCTATGACTTGACGACGGCATCTCTCGCCCCAATTTAGCAAGGCGATTCTTCAAAGTCGAGGCAGGAACAAAGAGCTCATCACGGGGCGGTGTGTCCAGCCCTACAACCCCAGGGTGAAGACCGAGGACGCGATTCCTATCGAACCCTGAAATGTCAGCCGGGTAATAAACCCACAATGAATATGATCATGCTCCTCGGTCAGACGCCATGACATACGGCGAGTCACAGCATGGTGTCTAAGGTCGGTCAATGAGAGCTGACGAGGTATCCGGGGAATATACAAGGGGTCCGTCGCCTTTGTTCAACCACCTCTCACTCGATAAGAGTCAGATCCGATCCTTAACCGAAAGCCAATAAATAACTGCTCTTCGCAAAAGTTCGAGAGCCGGTGTCCCTACGAGCGGGCGATCGGTGACCAATCGCCGAGAACGCTGAACTCTCCTCACATACGTACCGATCGCTCACTGATGTGCCGTGCAAATCGAGGCGAGATAAAATCGCGATCATCGCACGCGGAATAATAGTCATTATGACGCCCATCGACCGCAGAGGGTTGGAAAAGCTCCCGAGGAATATGTTTGGGTCGAAGTTGGTTCCATTTGTAAAACTAGAGAAAATTACACTTTGGTTCTCGCCATAATGAAAATTAAATAACTTCACAAACTCGAACAAAAGACGCTACAAGTGTAGATCTCTTTGTTTTGTGGGACTTTGCCTGCGGGGACGCCAGATCCGTGGACCACCGAAAGCCATCGCCGAATCGACGGTTTAGTTGATGCTTCAAAGGAAACAAGAACTTCAAAGAAATATCTTAGCAAGGTAAGATATCTACTCTTCTCAAGAATAAGTCAAGCTTAAACTCGAGGAATCTCCGTGGTGGATCGTGGTTCTTGAACTCCCAAGCTTAGACTGATACATTCTTCGATAGCCGACCTCCCCGCCCAAGTGGACGTGAGGAGGGTATTTATAACCTGGGAAACGCGTCTCTTCGTAAACATAAGTGTCATAAGGCGTGAAATTTAGAAGTACGCTGCAGCTCGAAATGCCTAAGCCGCCGCTAATCGGCGAAAGAAGCAGGCCGCCGCTAGCTACGTAGGCAGATTGGCCTACCGCGCCGGTGCAGGCTATCGCCCTTCACCGCCAACGGTTTCCGCTTTTGGCATGATTAAATGTTCTAGAATTACGCAGTGCATTCTTCAGCGTAACCGCTATTAACGTGTTCAACGCCTCTCGCTGATAAAGTCAAGTGGGCCCCACCAACATTGATTTAGACCCTTCGAGCTCATTTAAGATTCTGTCTCAGATTTGGCGAGACAGTAAGTGTCCCGCTAGTCGCGCAGACACATCAAGGTGTCTGCCATGGCGAGACATAATAAGTGTTCGCTAACAATGTAGACACATCACTGTCTCCCCGCCAGGGCGGTGGCACACACGAAGTGTTCGCCGCAACAGACATCAAAGTGTCTCGCTAGTGGCGAGGTGACACATAAGTGTCTCGTGACCGAAGTAGACACAATCCTCCCCGTATTGGCTTCTTGAGATTTCGACGACGTTGTCCTTCGATCTTCTCATGATTTAGTCATATTTGAGGTTCTTCACATTTTGATGCCTACAGAGATATTCTCCAAAGTTTTCGACTCACCATTTTATCGAGGGGTCCGAATACTTTGATAAGATGCTGCTTTGCTTCGCTCAACGCTGAACTTTGTAGAAGAGGCCCATGTTTTGCTTCAGCTTGAATCCTACGCGGCTGTCACGCTGACCATACTTTGGGATCAATAGTCGTTGCATTTGTATTTGATTGATTGAAATGTCAAGTCGATTTTGGACTAATCATCTTCATCTTGAAAGTCACCACTTGGGTTATAATTGAAATGCCTTGAGAATCATTCAGAGAAAAAGCGCTGCCTCAATCATCGATTTCCGTGAAAGCTTCTATATGTAATATCCGGAATTGTCCCACTTGAAGAAAGCGAAGGGCAATCAAGTGTTCGCCAAAAGGACCGCCATGACCGGCTCGAGCATGCTTGAGCTTCTGAGGCATGTAATGGCACATTTGCATTAGCAATGAGTTACAAAGTGCATTAAAATCACTAGGAGAAAGTGCTTGACCCCAAGCAGAAGAGTGAAACCCCAAGTTATTGCTTGTATGATAGATATAGGATTTTTGGCAAACCCTCACCATCAACGGATTTGATGAGCCTTTACCAACTACCGCTTGAGTTGGGCTAGCATGTAGATTATCCGAGTCCGCTCTACATGTTACGCTTGTGCTAAAAGAGTGAATTCTCTTAGACTTTATGCTACGATATTGAATAATGAGGCTCTGGCCAATTATCACGGAATTGATTACCCTAAAAGATGTGTTAGATATGCATCTATCTCCATAAGGACAGAGATAATATCCCATGCATGAAGGCATAGTTTAGGTGTCATTAGGTAATGACATCTATGCTACCATATTGAATAATAGGCTTGATCAATTATCACTGAATTGATCCACCTAAAGTTAGATTTAATTTATCTCCTCGATAAGGGAGAGATAACATCCCTATGCATGAAAGCATAGTTTAGGTGTCATTAGGTAATGACATCTATGCTACTTCATTTTGAATAATGAGGTTTGGGAATTTGTGTTTCTCGGGGCTTAAAACTAACTTGTTGTGTCTTCTGGGCGTAAAACGGCCCTCGTAGGTTTTCTCAGCGAAACGTAACCCCCGATATCGAGTAGACCTTCATTCATAAAAGGAATCGAGGGGATTTTGACCGTCCTAACTGTAGGAAGGTTTGACCAAGTAGAGTGAAATTAAAAATGATCCTAATCAGAAGGTTTGATCGGATAGAGTTTTGAGACAATCCTAATCCGCTTCAAGGTTTGATCGCCAATTGAAGTGGACCTCTGCTCATAGAAGGAATCGAGAGAGGATATTGGCCATGGTCCTAATCGTAAGAAGGTTTGATAGCTCAATCGAAGTGGACCTCTCGCTCATAGAAGGAATCGAGAGGATATTGGCCGTGGTCCTAACTGTAAGAAGGTTTGATCAGATAGGAGTTTTGAGACAATCCTAACCGTGAAGGTTTGATTGCTCAACTGAAGTGGACCTCTGCTCATGGATTATCCACCTTTCCGCAAAATTGGGTCAGCTTGAGAGTAAGAAGGAAGAGCAGCTTTAACCTCTTATATTCATCTGAGGAAAGGGAGCAGCTTATACCAGTGATACTGGCTTGAGTGAGGAGTAGTTTATACTGATAATTGGCTTGAGTACGTGAGGGGAGCAGCTTATACTCAGATACCCGCTTGAGTACGAGGGAGTGCTTATACCAGATACCGCCGGAGTACGAGGGAGGCTTATACTTGTATACCTGCCGGAGTCCGAGAGGGAGCAGCTTTATACTGTGATACCTGCTCGGAGTCAAGTTTGATTCATTTTATTTCTATGCTAAGATGCGGGCCAACCAAGGCTTGATGATGGCCTTGAGAGCTAAGCAATCCTTTGATGGAGGATCCTCCGGTGGTAACGCAATTTAGGGTCCTGTTTTGTTAGCCTCCCTTGATTTGTAATAATTGAGGCAACTTGATCTTGTTGTTATCAAGGAGGTGTTTGAAAATGATTGGAACTTCTTCGCCCTTGAAAGAGTATGTCCTGTGGAATTTCGATGAAGCTTTTGACGCCGTTGTTATGACGCTTGACTAACAATAGTCACAGATGCTTTCCTCTATTACGAGGAAAATTTACTCGAGGGGTCACCACATTTCGCCTCTTTCAGCCTTTCTTCCTTCCGAGGAAACGCTCATTGTTCTCCTCGTATTTTTAGGTCTTTCCACGTAGTTGCGGGACGCACCCCGACTTCCGCAAAGAATTTATAGAAAGATTGTTGTGGCAAGTCTTCAGTATGAACTTTTCAAGAATTGATCCCCGCACTATAACTTTATTATGAATCGCTAACTGGGTGTCGATTGTCTCCCACCTTCTCGCTGCCTAGAGAGTTCCAATGGAAACTTCGTCATCATCAAAGAAGTTACCGAAAAGAACTTTCCATGTCCTCCCAAAGAAGCTAATACTCCCTTTGAGTCTTCGATACCATCAAGGCAGCCTCGCCAAGAGTACCGATTAATGACCGAACCATCGAGGCTCGCTTCCAGATTACCCCCAAATGTGATTTGAAGTAAATCGTGTTGTGAAGGTGACCTCTCCGCCAAATGGTGTGAAGTTGATCAAATTAAATTTCAAGCGTAAGGGATTGAATCCCATTCTCTAGGATATGGACACGGATACCACCCTTTTGACTTCGTAGACATCAAAGCATTGATTTTATCTTCAAGCTCTTTCATCCGCCATCATCTTCCCCTTGTTTTGGATTATTTCCAATAGGAAGAATTGATCATTTCCACCTTGACCATGTATTTCTTTTGGAGGTTGATCACAGAATGTGTTCATCACCTCAATCACTGCTTCGACATTATGGTGGGTAACTCCACCTTGTTGACGGATTCAGTCGTTGATCGACCCGTGTTGTGCAACCGCTTGGGTTTGCAACTCCTCATCTCGCTGCATGGCTAGCTCCATCTCTCGTTCTCATTTCGCCTTAAGCTCTTCTCTTTGCTTAGCTAAGGCTTCTTGTAACATTTGAGCCGTGACATCTGAGTAATGGTAAAGCTCCCATGACCACTCATACTTGAAATAGTATCGCCGAAGCTATTGCCGAGTTGGCCTGAAATTTCATCTTCTGATGATTCTCCTTCATGCATTCTTCTATAGTCACGCGTCAGTCTCGCAATTGCAACGGGACAATCGGGAAACGAGAACTAAACCCTCCAGTGTCGATCCGTGATCCGCCTCCGCCCTTTCCTTTGCCCATGTAATAGTCCTTCGAATCCACTCCAATGGTAGATCTTTCTTCGGTCGCTTGACTCGCTCTTTCAATCTTCCTGCTGTCGTGGCCTCTCAATAACGGGCTCTTGTGGTTGAGCCGCTTGACTCTAACGTGCACATCCCGACAACAACGCCTTGATTAGTTGTGCACACGAGCAAGAACAATTTATTTCATCGATCGCCCTCTTTCAGGTTGCCACCCCACCGATGGTGTGGTTGGTGGTTTATCACAAATTGCACTTCCACCCCAAGTGTAACGTTGTCCTTAATTGGAGGACACGCTTCTTTGAGGACGCCGCCATTTGATTTGAGAGACAACTTCGCCATTGGTCGCTATCCTAGTTGCTTCAGATGAATCACAAGGGTCCGGTCATCTCTCTGATTTTGCGAAGTCACTTGCCTCAACTTATTCTTCTCGCCAGACTGCGGGACCCCGGGATGCTCAAACGAGATGCAATTGGAATTCTAGAGACCGAGATATTTTAGCTTGTTCAGACTCGACGGGTAATCCAAGCGCTTTCACCGGAACCTTTGCTTTTATTTCCGTGTTGTGGACCAAGACGACTAAACACCGGTTGTGATTTCCACTTAAAGGTTGATACCTCATCCGAGAAGTGGAAGAAAGGGGGGGAAAAGCCCATCTTTGTCAAGATGAAGACCGCCTCATTGCAGGTAGCCGGGTCGCTCAGTAACGCCACCGCCGTCATGGCAGCCAGCATCGCTCAGGCGCCGAGGCGCTTTACACCGCCTCTGCCAATGTTGTTGGCGAGTGCATTCTTGAGCATTTTGATGTCGACTTGGATCCATGCTTGCATTTTGAGCCGCATAGGTTGCTTTTGACTCTTGGCGCTTCATGTAACAACAAAGACGCGTTTCGAAAGCAAAGCATGCACGATTTTTGAGCGCCCTTCTCTTTGTCAATCGGCCTTTGACGAACCCATTCTTCCTTGGGAGGAGTGCCGACGGATTGAGAGATTGCGCTTGTTGATGCCTTTGATCACGCGGAGTTCCCGAGTGAACTCCATCCGCCGACTCTGTAGCCTGGCGAATCGACGGCCATCTTTTGACGCCGCTTTGGCGAAGCTCTTCGCCGATTAGTTGAGATCTTGTTGAGAGGGGAATCATCGCCGCAGCTTTAACAAGAACGAACCTCCTCTTAAGAGATGACATCCTCCATGTTTATGGGTGAGGAGGACTTCGATGTGGAAGAGGAGAGATACTCTTCAATTTGGCTTGATCGAAGAAGTAGTCAGCCCATCAACCATGAGGTCGGCCTGATGTCGCAGTTGTCGGACACAACCATCTCGCTCGAGACCGCTATTCCACTGTGGTCGCCATCGTTTGGGTCGAAGTTGGTTCCATTTGTAAAACTAGAGAAAATTACACTTTGGTTCTCGCTACAATGAAAATTAAATAACTCTCACAAACTCAACAAAAGACGCTACAAGTGTAGATCTCTTGTTTTTGTGGGACTTTGCCTCGCGGCCGGGACGCCAGATCCGTGGACCACCGAAAGCAATGATCGTCGAATCGACGGTTTAGTTGATGCTTCGCAAAGGAAACAAGAACTTCAAAGAAATATCTTAGCAAGGTAAGATATCTACTCTTCTCAAGAATAAGTCAAAGCTTAAACTCGAGGAATCTCCGCTGTGGATCGTGTTCTTGAACTCCTAAGCTTAGATCTCGACATTACCCCTTCGATAGCCGACTTCCAAGTGGACGAGGAGGGTATTTATAACCTTTGGGAAACGTGCCTCTTCGTAAACATAAGTGTCATAAGTGCAGAAATTTGCAGCGCCGGGTACCGAAGCCGCCATGCTAAGCCGCCGCTTAACCGGGCGAGGTAAGCCGCCGCTAGCTACGCAGGCAAGATGGGTCACCGGCCGACAAGCGAGGCAATATCGCCCTTCAAACCGCCGTAACGGTTTCCTCGCTAGCATGATTAAATGCTCTAGAATTACGCCTAGTGGGCGATTCTTCGCCGTAACCGCCATTAACGGTTCAACGCCTCTCGCATTGATAAAGCCGCGGGCCCCACCAAAGATTGATTTAGACCCTTCGAGCTCATTTTGTACTCGTGTCTCAGATTTGGCAGACAAGTAAGTGCTTCGCTAGTCGCAGACACATCAAGGTGTCTCGCTATATGCAGACACACACAAGTGTCTCGCCAATGACATTATCACGGTCCCTCGCCGCGGCGCAGGCATAACACGAAGTGTCCCGCCGCAATGAGACACATCAAAGTGTCTCGCTAGTGGCGGTGACATAAGTTCCTCGCGATCAGAAGCGAGACACAATCTTCCCCTCAGATAGCTTTGAGATTTCGACGACGTTGTCCTTCGATCTTCTCATGATTTAGTCATATTTGAGGTTCTTCGCCATTTTTGATGCCTACGTAATAATCAACCAAATCGAAAATATTCGCTAGTAAAAGGCGTTGAATTCATCTTTCATAGATCGAAATACGACTGATAACGGCAACGACGATTTCATCCAGATCGACACCCGGAGAACGATAAATATAGTCGCAGAAACCAAGCGCGAATATATTCCGCTCTACGAGTAAGGGTACGAGATGAAATCGCCCCGCTAAAGATATCGAGACGGTGATGACCAAGCAAAACCAACTGCGGTAGCTTCCATCCCCACAAAGGAGAATTTCGGCTTCTTCCCAATCGCCACAAAGGAGAACGGCGGGTCATAACGAGTACACAATCTAAAGCGCCGGTCCCCACAAAGGAGGATTTCGTTCTTCCCAATCGCCACAAAGGAGACGGCGGGATACGACGATGTATGCACGAGAAGATGATAATACTACGGGCGCATTCACCAAAAGAAGGAGGCGGCATTCACGCGTCGCGGCGAAGTTGATCGAATTCTAACATGGGATCTTCGACGACATTGAAAACCGCAAAAGAAGACAAATAGAGTCGATACGCTTGAAGATCAGCAAATAAAGTGTCAAAAGCTACAAAATCCGACGCCGAAAGCACTCGACGAACGCGCCGGCCGCGACGCCGCTGCCGGGCGCTCGAAGCGCCTGCCGCGACGCCGCCATCATGGGCGCTTCAAGAAGGCGCCGGCTGGCGCTTCTGGGCATTTAAAGGCGGGCTGGCGTCAGTTGCCGGCTAAGCCGCAGCGCAGATACGCTGGCGCTGGCGACTGGGGCCGGGCTGGCGCCTCTTGCTATGGCGCCTTCAGGCTCACATGCCCGGCTACCGGGCTGGCCACATACTAACCACACGCCTCGCCCTTCTCCTCATGGTTTTCATCACCTGCATACACAAAGAAAAGAAAGAAGAAAAGAATTTACAAAACTCGCGGCACATACCTCGATCGGGAGACAAGACGGCGAGGGACGACGAAAACAAAACAAAAGAGCCAAGGGCGGCCTATGACAGAGAAAAGAGGGGTAGGGTATTTATAACAACCCCATATGAACCCAATCCTCTTGAACAAGGACTCCTATTTGGCAGAAATAGGAATTCTAATTGAGCCCAAATCAATCCTAATTAGAACTCTAATCAGCCCCTAATTAGGAGTCCTAATGGAACCTTATCCGATGTCAAAATAGTGTCAAATCAGTCCGCTGATTGGCCCCTACTCCTCCGGCCAAGTTTGGAAAGATTCTCAAGATTTATTCGCGTATAACACTTCACAGGCCCCCATCGACATCAACGCCACACCCAATCCTACTCCAACTAGGATTACTTAGTATAACCGCTTCCTAATTTGTCGAGAAGTTCCCTAAGAATATTCTCACAAGAAATATTCTTAGGATAACTTCGATCGATCGGATTGCACCGACGCGAAATCAACGCTCGCCCAACTTACTCCAACTAGGATTACGAGTATAAACCGCTTCCCAATTTGTCGAGAAGTTCCCAAGAATATTCTCAAGAAATATTCTTAGGATAACTCGATCGCGCGGATTGCATCGACGCCAATCAACGCTAGCGTCAACCTACCCAACTAGGATTACGAGTATAAACCGCTTCCTAATTTGTCGAGAAGTTCTAAGAATATTCTCACAAGAAATACTTAGGATAACTCGATCGCGGATTGCATCGACGCCATTCAACGCTATTCCAATCCTACTCCAACTAGATTACGAGTATAAACCGCTTCCTAATTTGTCGAGAAGTTCCTAAGAATATTCTCACAAGAAATATTCTTAGGATAACTCGATCGTATGGATTATACCGACGCAAATCAACGTCAGCCTAATCCTACTCCAACTAGGACAAAGTATAAACCGCTTCCTAATTTGTCGAGAAGTTCCTAAGAATATTCTCACAAGAAATATTCTTAGGATAACTCGATCGCATGGATTGCATTGACGCCAATCAACGCTATGTCTAACTTACTCCAACTAGATTACGAGTATGCTTCCTAATTTGTCGAAGTTCCTAAGAATATTCTCATAAGAAATATTCTTAGGGATAACTGATCGTATGATTACACCGACGAAATCAACGCCTAATCCTACTCCAACTAGGATACGAAATAAACCGCTTCCTAATTTGTCGAAGTTCTAAAGAATATTCTCACAAGAAATATTCTTAGGATAACTCGATCGCGGATTGCATCGACGCCAATCAACGCTGCTCAACTTACTCCAACTAGGATTACAGTATACACCTGCTTCCTAATTTGTCGAAGTTCCCAAGAATATTCTCACAAGAAATATTCTTAGGATAACTCGATCGCATGGATTGCACCGACGCAAATCAACGCTCCGCCTAATCCTACTCCAACTAGGATTACGAAAGTATAAACCTTTCCAATTTGTCGAGAAGTTCCCTAAGAATATTCTCGCAAGAAATATTCTTAGGATAACTCGATCGTATGGATTGCATCGACGCCAATCAACGCCTGCCTAACCTACTCCAACTAGATTACGAAGTATAAACTGCTTTAATTTGTCGAG
Organism: Asparagus setaceus; assembly: GCA_012295165.1. NCBI lineage: Eukaryota > Viridiplantae > Streptophyta > Magnoliopsida > Asparagales > Asparagaceae > Asparagus > Asparagus setaceus. The sequence goes on from WHSE01000034.1 coordinate 48,573, forward strand.
AAGTTCCTAAGAATATTCTCACAAGAAATATTCTTAGGATAACTCGATCGGCGGATTGCATCGACGCCAATCAACTCAACTTACTCCAACTAGGATTACGTATAAACCGCTTCCTAATTTGTCGAAGTTCCTAAGAATATTCTCACAAGAAATATTCTTAGGATAACTCGACGGCGGATTACACCGAACGAAATCAACGCCGCCTAATCCTACTCCAACTAGGATTACGAGTATAAATCAAGCTTCCTAATTTGTCGAAGTTCCCTAAGAATATTCTCACAAGAAATATTCTTAGGATAACTCGATCGTATGATTGCATTGATGCCAATCAACGCTGCCTAATCCTACTCCAACTAGGATTACGAGTATAAACCGCTTCCTAATTTGTCGAAGTTCCCTAAGAATATTCTCATAAGAAATACTTAGGGATAACTCGATCGCATGGATTACACCGACGCAAATCAACGCTACTAATCCTACTCCAACTAGGATTACAGTATAAACCGCTTCCTAATTTGTCGAAGTTCTCTAAGAATATTCTCACAAGAAATATTCTTAGGATAACTCGATCGCGGATTGCATCGACGCCAATCAAAGCGCTCCAACTTACCCAACTAGAATTACGAGTATAAACTATTTCCTAATTCGTCGAGAAGTTCCCTAAGAATATTCTCACAAGAAATATTCTAGGGATAACTTGATCGTATGGATTGCATCGACGCCATCAACGCTACGCCAACCTACTCCAACTAGGATTACGAAAGTATAAACCGCTTCCAAATTTTCGACGGGAGTTCCCCGAGAATAAATCCATATTCTTAAGGATAACTCGATAACCCTTAATTTCCTCCCACCATAATATCCAAGATAGGAATAACTGACGAGGCTGAAAGTCACGGGCGACACCGACAATATGTCCAAATCAAGAAACTTCACCCACCGTGGATAATCATATCCCAACAACGGCCAAAGCCGCACGAATCGGAAGGCTAGGACGATGGTTGAAAGCCAAATGGTCCCCTCGCTTCAACAAGGAATCCTGAGGATGTCTCCATGAAAAGATCGGCCCTCCCGCCGTGGTTAAACCAACAACACGGATGATGAAGGAAATAACCGATCGAGGGTTATGGAATTCCCTCGTACTCGACACAACCAACGGTCGCCAACAAGGAGTTCGCCATATACGGATAAGTCAAAAGTCCGATGGTTAGTCAAACAACAACCAACCGACACGAAGTTACAAGCAAAACTCACCCACCTTCAATCAAGATTTCAACAAACGGTCGACAATAAATGCAGCACCGCGGATCTTAATGAATCCTACAAAGAACGGATGATCCGAAGAATCAAGACTTGAAGCTATCTTTGGGACCCTCACCAATCGAAGGTCGAATCATCATGTCCAAAGCATCCCGCATCATCAAGAATTGAGATCAGACGCTTTGGAGGGGTATCCAGAAGAAAATACTTACAAGATCCCCCAAACCAACTCGCGGATGTGGAGTCGGCGAATGACAACCCATCGAATGATAACGGACGCCGAATCGCTAAGACGTAACTCGACAATAACCCACGCCACAAGCACGGTTTAAACCGGACTTGAATGCACGATCGGATCCCGTGATCGCTGAACCGAACAAACCAAGAGTTAGTCCCTAACCAAATACGCATCGAACCTAAGTCCCGAGAAGGCCAAGAGTCGAATAGGCGTGGCCTAAACCCGAGAGACCGAGAAAACGGGCGGCGGGCGGAAAAACGGCGAACGGCGCGCCTACCAATTGGCCGAAGCACGCTGGGCAGTCGGCGGCTCGCCATTAATGGCGGAGCCACCGCCAACTTGGTCGAGGTGCCGCCAACTTGGCCGAAGCGCTCAAGTGGCCGAGGTCGCGACTACGGTCGGAGCCACCTCTACCAACTTGGCCGGTGGTTTCGCCAGTGGCCGAGCCACGCACTCTATTGTATAAATAGGGGGTCTTGTGGTTGGGGGTCTTGGATTTTCGGGAGGTGTGGATTTTGAGGATTTGGCTCTGAAACTCGGGATTTTCTAAAGAATTCGCGACGAGATCCACGAGCCGCCGACGCGACCGCTCCGAAAGCACCGGCGAGCACAAGTCCAAATGACGCCCGATCTACAAGCCGAAGGTAACTCGCACTCGGTCGAACTACGATACCCTCTAGGTTAAGCTTCATCTTAATCTCGTGGATAGCGCCAGGATTTCTCCTTGTAGATCTCACCCGCCCTCCTTCCTAGTGCGATCCTCCGCAGCGCATCCTCTCCTTCGAGTGTGATTCCCTCAGCTTTCATTTTCGGAAACGAGCCCCTTTACATCCAGAAGTTCCGTAACCCGCGTCTCTACCGAATTGAATTGCGCTGTGGTCCACGGACACAAAAGTCCCGCACAGCAAAGAACTCCACGCAAGTTTGTGATCCGATATAACAGATCCTCGTGGTTTGTTCAAAAGGATAAAAGTTGTAATCTTTTGATTTTCATTGTAAGCCTTAAAATAAAAGGCGATATTTCTTTTGAATTTTGTTGTAGGCCAAAGAAGCTGTAAGCAAGTTCAAATCAATGACAATCATCCCAACTTTTACCGCGAACAATGACGCATGTGTTTACTTGAGGAGATTGAATGATGATTCTTTCATTCATCTGTTATTGTGTATCGACGATATATTGATCTCAGGTAAGGATAAATCCGAGGTGAATAGGTTAAAGATTCTACTTGGTGCATAATTTGAGATGAAAGACTTGGGAGCAGAAGAAAATTCTTGGCATGGAACTTTTCAGAGATAGAAAAGAAATGAAGTTGTGGTTGTCACAGAAAAGCTACATTGAGAAAGCCCTTGCTTGCTTCAATATGCATAAACCAAAACCGGACTCCTCTTGCGACTCACTTCAGGCTATCGGGATTATTATCACCTAGCATGGATGCATATCATGACTACATGTCTTAGGTACCTTATGTGAGTGCAGTTGGAAACATCCTGTATGTGATGGTATGCACTCGACTGGATCTTTCACAAGTAGTCGGTGTTGTTAGTAAGTGTATGGCAAATCCCAGAAAAGAGCACTGACAAGCGGTAAAATAGATCCTTAGCTACTTTTAGGGAACTTTAGATATTGGCTTGATATTTGGTGGAGATAGTGGCACATACTGCATTGCTACCGGATATGTTGATTCAGATTTTGTGGGTGCTTTGGATAAACGTAGATCGACTACATGTTATGTTTTTACTCTTGCAGTTGGAGATCAATGCTACAACCTATTATCGCTTTTTCTACTATAGAGGCCGAGTTCATGACTACTACAGAAGCTGTGAAGGGAGCAATATGGCTGAGAGGTTTTCTTAGTGAATTGGGAGTTGAGCAGAAAATTACCCTTATTTATTGTGATAGTCAAAGTGCAATTCATTTGGCTAAACACACAGTGTTCAATTCAAAATCGAAGCATATCGAGGTTTGTTATCACTTCACTAGAGACATTGCTGGGGAAGGTAAAGTAGTCTCGAAGAAGATTGACACTAAGAATAATCCAGCAGATATGTTGACGAAGCCGTTACCGGTAGCCAAGTTCAAGCTTTGCTTAGACTTGCTTCATGTCCAAGAACATTGAGGCGCCATAGGGCACATTTGTAAAGGCGTTGGGAGTACACTATTGAGAAAGTTGAGAACTCGTTTGGATTGTTGAGTCAAGATGGAGTTTTGTTCAAACTTATGCCTCAAAACCCTCAATAATCCTCATAAATTATTAATCCTTATGCCACAGGAGTTTCACAACAACATGTGACCTTGAATCCAATTCGCAATTTTCAGCCAACATATTAATTATTCTTTTGGACTCATGTGCGGAAACAACTCAGTTTTGGACTCGGGAATCAATAGTGCTGTTTGGTAATTAAAGACTAGCAGCTCTCTCATGGATGGTCAAGATTAGTCATGATTAAGGGCTAATTAAAAGTGTTCTCATAATATAGAAAATAAGAGTTTTCTTGTTTGCAGGCCGACATTGTTTTTTTAATAAAGAAAAGATAGCTTCTTGAGGGTTGGCTTTTGCCTTTTGTGGGTTCTTGTACTACTTTTTTCTTTTCATAGTGAAATTTGTCCGACGCTTATGCTGTGGACGTAGCCCAAATTAGGTGAGCCACGTAAATCTTTGTGTTTGCGATTGCTTATCATTTATTCATGTACTTAATCTTCTCAATTATTTCTGCTTGATTGTGCACTTATTTTAACATCAGTCACATTGTCCGTGTTTGCAAAGAACGTGGAAACATTGCCTACTCGACTGAATCTCTTGCAGATGCCTTCTCTACTACCTCTATTTCGGATCCAATTTATCCCAATTGGTGTCTTGATTCTGGAGCAACACACCATATGAAGCCATCACTTTCGTCTATTTCTCAGCCTTATTGAGGTATGGACTCTATTCGAGTTGGAAATGATTCATGTTTTAACAATTTCTCATATTGGGCATGCTTCTATACCTGCATCATCTAGATCTCTTTCACACTGTTTTGTGTGTAGCCGGTCTTGAAAAGCACCTACTTTCTATACGTCAGTTCTCTCAAGATAATGATTGCTTTTTTGAATTGAGGTCTAATGGATTTTGTGTGAAGGACAACAAGATTGGCCGAGTTCTTCTAGCCGGGAATAGCAGTGGTGGCCTCTACCATTTCCAAGGAGCTCCAACTACTTCCTTCAAGATGACCTTTGTTGGGGGAGAAAACTACCTCGACGGTATGACACTCGAGACTAGGACATTCATCTAATGCAGTATTTAAGACATTGTTGAATAACTTTGATTTTCCTGTCACTTGACTACATACTCTATCAAGAATGTGTCATGTTTGTCCTTTAGAAAAATCTTGTCATAGTTCCATTTACGTCTCGCACTTTTACTGCAAAGAATGTTCTAGATTTATTACATCCACACCAGTTCCTTCCAATGCTGATTACTGCTATTACTTCTCAATAGTAGATGATTACACACTATATACTTGAAGCTGTTGGGATGCGGGTCACTTCACACGAAGTTTATATCACCGAGAGAAGGTTTTGTATATTCCCGCCAATGAAGGAAACAAGAATAGAAAGTAAAATATCCCAACAAAGTGAGATATCTACTCTTCCTTTCAACAAGTACATAGGACCTGAATCAAGGGAACCTACAAACACAGCAAATTCACAAAGAAAACAAGAAAGACGTAGATTTACGTGGTTCGCAAAATTGCCTCACGCCCACGGAGGGGTGAGATTTGACTATAAAGAACACCTAATTTAACTTGTACAATCCACAAGCTCGCCCCAAAGAAAAAACTTTGATTTTACCCAAGAGAAATTGACCTCTCTTGTAGAATCTCTCCAAGCTCTCTCTCTCTAGTCACGCCAAAAAAGCCTCTAGCTTTTTCTCCCTTTTTCTTCACTTTTGTCCACACCACAAATCCTAGGTTTAACTCCCTATTTAAAGGGAATTAATTGAGAACTTTACTTTAGTTTTCCTGGTGGGACTAAAATTTTTTTCCTCTTCTTCACGGTCGCCAAGACAGAAAGAACGGTTCACAATTCACGGGTGGCTCCCACGCGAATTGTTTGTTCACACAATTCACGGTGGGTTTCACGCGAATTGTGAACCCCACGCTCACAATTCTCCACCTGCATCAGAGGTTGAAAAATACTTACAAGATCCCCCAAACCAACTCATGACGGGAGTCCGAATGACAACCCATCATGATACGACGCCAATCGTTAAGACGCCAACTCGACGGCTAACTCCATTACCGCCACAAGCACGGCTTAAACCGGACTTGAACGACGATCGATTTCGGACCGCTGAACCGAACGAACCAAGAATTAGTCCCTGAGTCAAGTATAGACGGAACCCAAGCCCGAGACGAAACGGAAAACGACGAAAAACGACGCGAACGCGAACGGCGCTGCCGCCAATTGGCCGAGGTGACTCGCCAGGCCGGAGCCGCCATTTGGTTTAGCCGCCACCTCGCCACTTGTCGAGGTGGCTCGCTGCGGCCGAGTTATTTCAACACCCTCGATTGGTATAAATAGGGGTGTCCTTCTTCGGGATTTTGAGAGCAAGGGTCTTGCCTTCTCGAGGAGATTTAAGGCGGATTTTCAGAGTCCGGATTTCGTGGAGATCTTCAAGAATTCTTGCTAGATCCACGAAAACCGACGCGACGTTCCGAAAGCATCGGCGAAAGCACAAGTTCACCGACGCCCGATCTACAAGCCGAAGGTAATCAATTCGGTCGAACCACAGATACCCTCTAGATTAAGCCGCCTTAATCTCGTGGATAGCGCCGCGGATTTCTCTAGTAGATCTCACCCGCCCGCCGCATCTCCTTCGCGGAGGAGTGTGATCCCCAGGCATCCTCTCCTTCGCGGAGTGTGATCCCTCAGCGCTGCTTCGCGGAAACGAGCCCCTTTACATCCGTGAGTTCCAACCCGGCCCTACTCGATCGAATTGCGCTGTGGTCCACGACACAAAAGTCCCCAGACAGTAAAGAACCCACGCAGCCGGTGATCCGATATAACGAGATCCTCGTGGTTTGTTCACTAAGGAGAAAGTTGTAATTTCATTGTACCTTTGATATAAAGGCATTCTTTTGTTTGAATTTTGTTGTAGGCCAAAGAAGCCGTAGCAAGTTCAAACGGCAATGAATAACAAACCAACCTTTACCGCCAACAAGCCGGACCACAGCTGGGAGCCACCGCCTCGCAGACGAGGTCGCCGCGCCGCAGCCGCGATTCCTATCCCGTGGAGGAAGAGGTCGAAGTTCGACCAAGAGAAGTTCGAGGCGATTTGTCCTCACCTCTTCCGTGATCCCCGCCTCGCCGCCTCCAAGAAGGTCTCCGCCAAGGAGAACCCGGATGGCCTCTCGAGGTAGAGCCCCGTGATGGCGAAGTCCAACCTCGCCGCCGCAGTAGCGAGAAATCCCTTCTCTGGTCCGTCAGATGGCGCTCGAGATGAACGCCGATGATGCTACCAAGGCCTCCAAGCGAAGCCCGCCAAAGGCGACGCATAAAGCATGGCGCGCAAAATGCCAAGGCCATGCAATCCGTGGATGGGGTCCGCTACGGCGGATCTAAGATCCACACTTATTACAGCAGGCTTCACCAAGTGATCGACGGCCTATCCAAGCCGCCAACCAACGAGTGGGTCCGTGTCAAACGGAACCGCCCACACTTCAGAGCGATCCGAAGCCGCACTTTTGCGCAGCACGAGCTTTAGTGCGCAAAGCTCGTGGAGTTGAAGAAGGAAGTGGAAAAGAAGCCACCAACGCATCACCAGTTTGAGGCCCAAGTCTAACGGCGTCCCCAACCCCGCCTGCTCCACGCTCGCCTCACACCTGTGCCGGCTATAGCGCTGTAAACTCACCAAAGTCCAAGTCCGGACGCCAAGGTCAAAGGTGCTCGCGACTTGAACCGTGGTGAAACCAACCCCGCCACCACCACCAAACCAACTATCAAGGATCGCTGGGTCCTTCAAGGATCACGTCACTCATACAGAGGTCGCACCTGCCTTAAAGAACCGAGACTCAGAACCCCACCAACCGGATTAAAGATCAAGTCCGAGGGTCCCCTCAAACTTCACGCCACATAAGCGAAGTCAAGGCGAAGCATTTCGTAGTTTTGGCCATTCTGAAGGAGACGCCTCGCCCGATGACGGCGATGTTATACCCAAAGATCATGCCAACACATGGAAGATTGCTCCGCACACACACACGAAGTCAGATATTGCAGTAAGGGTACGAAAATCTCGGCGATTCCCCTAAATTGACGCGTCATGCTTGTGCTCCAAGCTCATCAAACAAGGTTTCTCGAGTGCAATCCGGCAAGAAACTCCAAAGAGTTTCGTCTTCCAAAGACTTAGCACCGACGCCAAGACCTAGGTCAAGGCGATTCCGTATGAGGACATCCCGAGAAGATGAATTGCCGTGAGGTCACTAATAATATGACCAAGAAAGAACCATCGCCACGGCTATTCCCTGCAGATCGCAACGTTAACTCGCTTATGGTCCGACTATCCGACGGTCCGTGATAATGACTCTAAAAGGGATACCCGAGAGGATGATGCATCGGATATCGGTTCGCAATCGCCTCGATCATATCAGATCTAGCTAAGGGAGCCCCCAAGAAACGCCATGATCAGCATGCACTGCGGCTAAAATGCTAGACGGCGCTGAATAAGCAACGGAGAACTTCGCTAGAGATGGAGTTGGCCATGCGACGATGAGAGAAATGCATGACCAACATCCAAGCCTTGACAAAACATCGGGTGAATCGAAGTCACCGATCAACGCCGATCAAGATGACGATTCGACCAGAGGAAATACAAGAGGATGATAACCCTCCCGAACCGCCAACGGGCATAATGTAGTTGAAAGCGAAGATCAAAGACCTCGAGAGCAAAATCAATTCACCGATTCCGCCAAGAGGTGAAGAAAACCGCATCCCTTGCCCATACCCTAGGGAGGGGAATCAATCCCATACCCGCAAAGTTTAATTTAATAAACTTCACACCGCTTGATCGGAAGGGTTCTCGACACGACTTGATTTACTTCAAGTCGCACTGGGTGATATCCAAACGAGCCCCGATGGTTCGGCCATTCATCGGTACCCTTCGGGGTCAGCCGATTGGTACCGCCTCGCCGAGAGCATTCGCACCGACGATATGGAATCTAGTTTCACCTTCTTCTTCGACGACGATACCGGCATCGATCGCACGCTGTTCGACGAGCGTATGGCGGAGAAACCGGGATAACTTTGTCAAACGATTCGAACAAGGCAATGAACCGCCGATCCAATAACAGAAGTTCATCCTCCGCACTGCCACAAGAACTTGTCGATAGACGCTCGAGGCAATGGGGACGGCACCGCCTATAACGTGGAAGGACTTGAAGGTTCGTGGAGAGCAAGCCGAAGGTTCCTCAAGAGGAAAAAGGCGAAAGAGGTCACCGACACGAAACTCGGCTTAACTTTGTCCCACGCCGCAAAGGGAAAGACTGTGCCAAGGCGGGCGTTGCAACCAAACGCTCTAACTCCAACCCCAGCAGCAAAGAGCGAAGAAGAACAACGGCGCCGCGAACAGCACAATCAACGCGGGCAACCTCGGGCCACGTAAACGAAGCCTCGAGCCGAGATTCCCAAGTCCTATTCCTTTAGGGACGACGAGATTCCCTACCTTTCAAATATCTTGTCGAAAATAATAAGATCAAGCTCCTCCCATTCTAATCAAGAGGAAGCAATGAGGACTAACGACCCAAAATATCGCTACAGATCACAGTGCAATTCATCACCCCACTAAACTCGCTTTAAGGATAAAATCCAAGCTTTAATTGACGTAGGGTCATCACTATGAAGCCGCCCAAAGAAAAGAAGGTCGGAGCAAATACGTGTCCATAAGCTTTGGGTCCGCTACACATTGGTTTGAACCCAAACCAAAGGGTCAAAGTCGCAATGAAGACGGTGAATGACTACTCACACAACAACAACTAAAGGACTTGTATCGATACAAATTTCAAATGGCTAAGTCCGTGGGTCCACCTGCATCTGCTTGAGGATGAGCAATGGGTAGCTTCCTCATCGAAGAAAAAATCAAAACGGAGGGGAAAGGCATGCCATGCTACTCCGCACTCGAGGGAAATGACGAACAGTGGTAACACTCCACCGTCCCAAGGGGAACTCAAGCCCACGCCACCGAGTGGACACGAAGTACAAGTACAAGTACCCTAAGTCCCCACCCAAATGCCAAGACGCCGCCGAGCCGGGGTACCAACAACACCCTCACTCAAGCTAAAAGGCGAAGACAAATGTACCACAGAAGTTCAACTCCGGCAGCCTCGATTCAATCACCGATTGAAGAGATAAACCGAACTCCAACTCTCCATACCGCTTTGATGTAATGGCACACTTGGCAAATATCCCGCAAGGATCACTCTCACGAAGTTGTTCAAAAGAAACCAGAAGCTCTTCAAGAAGCTCCGCCGATTCGGAGGTCTTCTCACTGCATTCGCCGAGTCCTAAGAATCGCCCAAAGAATGCAACACATCCCCGCATCACTTTTACAAAGGAGGATATGCGTAAGGAATTCCAAGCACGATAGGCCGCTATACTTCACCGTATATTGGCTCTGAAGTTAACCGGATCCAAGTCGATCCGTTCCGGTGGAGCATCATGCCCCTCGCCATGTATCATCTTGAATTCCCGCCAAGCCGCCGTGCACAATGATTTATGGATTTAACACCGCCGGTCTCTACCGCTGGTAAGATCCTGATAAAGTGCCAAATGGGGACTTAAAGTCCAAGTCACCGCTATGTGATTGACGCAGAGACTTCCTATAACTTATTGTCAATCGACTTTGATCCACAATAACGCTATAGTCCCGCCTACTTCATCGTCTCAAATATGTAGACACTAATAATGAGGTCAAGACGGTGGTCGCGACAAACAACCGCTTAAGGGATGGAGAATTATTTCATCGATTCTCCCTCTACTGTAATGAGTCCCAAATCAATCATCGGCCCAAGGCACACGGACAGTGGAGAAGCCGACACCGCTTCGCTTGGTTATAGTGGTGGTTTTGTTCTAAATGACATTGTACCCCTTGTAATCAATCTTGACGATGAAGAATCGCCGATGAACATTGTAATTGGCAAATTGCCATGAATCAATAAATGACGATTTAGAGTATCCTTTGTCTTTGAATGATGTGATGACAGTTTATACAATGATCTAGAGTTGCACTCGCCAACTCGGCCATCCCGCTTTACACAAAAGCAGCTCAGACTCTTTGGGACAAAGACTCGCCATCCCACTAAGATCGAAAGTAGTGAAAAAGACTTGGTTTACGGTAAAGGAGATGCGCCCAACTAATCATTTCTTAGAAAACGACGAAGACGACAATGGACCTATCCTCCACACATTCAGATATAGTCCAGAAACACTGGGTATCATGAAAAAATGGGGGTATAACTTGACACAAGGAGAAGGTCTATGTTTTGGGCGAGGTCCTCGAGTCCCTCCCAGAGCGGCATATGTCCCAAGAGGGAAGCCAGATAACTATTACGCATTCAGACGGGGATTGGGATACGAATCCTCCTCAGAAGACGAATGCTCATGGCTGATTGATGATAATCCACCCAATGAGGGAGACGAACATTCGCCCGATTCTTCGGGTTGGGATTCGACACCACCCTGAGAAGCCAAGGCTTTGATGTCAAATATGGCTTCGATCCATCTCGCTATCGTTGAGAGTGATGAAGACATGCCAACATGGGAAGACCCATGGATCCATCAACTCCAAGAGCAGCTTTGGGGATAGGTTCAACAAAGAGAACCCCCACTAAGGATGAGGTAGTCAAAGTTAATATGGGGATGAAGAGCATCCTAAACTCATAAACATCAGCAATACTTCCCCGAAGAAAAGGAAGAGTTAGTTGCCTTGATCGTGGAGTATATCGATGTATTCACCGAGCTACGAGGACATGCCAGACTCGATTCTAATGTATACACATCACCAACATCAAGATGGATGTCAAACCCGCCAAGCAACAAAGAAGACGCATTTCGCCCACAAATATTGCAAGCAATCGCGACGAAGTAAAGAAACTCATAGAATCGGATTCATCGAGGAAATTCAACATCCGGATTGGGTGGCTAATATAGTCCCTGGCCATGAAGAAGAATGGTTCGATTAGGATCCGTGTCGCTACAGAGACCAACGCCGCTGCCCCAAAGATCTTTTCTACCAATCACCGATGTCATAGTCGACAATACGCAGTGGATTTGAAAGAATGTCGCTCATGGATGGTTTTCGATACAATCAAATCAAGATGCACCCCGATGATGCCAAACACACAATACCGCTCGAACTTCCATCGGTATATTTTGCTACACGGCCATGCCGCTCGGTTTAAAGAACGCCGTGCAACATACCAAAGCAATGACGGAGATTTTCCAGATCATCTTCGAAAACGGTCGAATGCTACGCCGACGATTTGGTCGTGGAAAAGCCGTGACAAAGGAGATCACATCAAAGATCTTAGAACGGTTTTCGAGCTCATGCGAGCCCATCGCCTAAAGATGAATCCCGCCAAATCCTTCCTTGGGATGTCCAGGGCAAGTTCCTTGGCTTCGCCGCCACCAACAAAGGAATCCATGTCGATCCCGATAAAGTAAAGGCGATTCAAGAATTGCAACCCCGAAATGAGAGAACTCGTGGTTTAAGGGCGATGCGACATCCGACGGTTCATATCGAACCTATCCGAAGTGCCAACCGCTCTCAAAGTTGAATAAGAAGGGCGGTCATTTATTTGGGGACGCCGCCAAGGCATTCAAGAGATCAAGTCTTATCTCGCTAAACCTCCCGCTCTTGTTGCACCGTCGGAAAACCGCTTTTGATCTACGCCAAGGCAACGGATCACTGTTAAGCTTTACTCGCAAGACGAATTACGCTAGTCACGCAACGTGCAGCGTATTACCCGAGCAACATTAGTCTGCGCCGAAGTCTCGATATCCAATGGTCGAGAAGCAAAGGCTTTGCATTAGTGTTCGCGATTCGAAAATGCGCACTACTATTTAGTCGACGCACGATTTATGTTATCTCTAACGTAACCGGTCCCAATATTTATGACCCAAACCGCCTCAATGAGTTGGCGCCTGGCTTAAATGGGCCTTACTCTTGTCCCAATATGACTTGCACTTCAAACAATGGTCACCAAAGGACAAGCGATTTAGATCTCTACGCCGTACCGACAAACGATGCAGCTTGAGCTATATGATGATCTTCCTGATGAAGTTCAAGAAGTCAACACTACATCGCACCAACAAATATGGCGATTGTATTTTGACGGAGCTTCTCGAGCTACCAATGGGCAAGTGCCCCTGATGTTCTAAGATTTCCACGAGTCGGGTTGTCTTAGTTTCCGGAATCATGTCATGCCCCTGCTTATTCGCCACCAACCTTGTTCCAATAACGAGTCGAATACAACGCTACTTATCGGACTTAGCTTCGCCAAGGAGCCGGGGTCGAGTATCTCAAGCGCACGGCGATTCGCAATTGATAGTTAAGGTGTTCGCGGTGACTACGGTCGAACCCCGATCCGTCCCCTATCATCGATAGCCGTGGAAATGGCGGCTCTTCAAGAATTCTTCATCGAATATATCCCGCTTCCAAAACGCCATGCATGCACCGGCGGCATTAGCCGTCGTTAGCACAACCTTCCGAGACCGAAAGCAATTAGTTACGGCAGACTCACCAACTCTTCGCACTCAATATATGATGGGGTACAAGAAGACAAAGGATAGTTACCAAAGAAGTACATGCAACCCAAACCAAGTTGGAGCCCCGATCGCGCTTTCCTATCATCGACTACGCCTTACATGGCATTCTCACGAAGACGGAGGGAGAGAGAGTCAATCCGCTAAGAGCTCCAAGATTTTATGACACGGAAACCCGTGATGTTATATCGCCGAGGGTACGATGGTCTTTATTCGATGCCTCTCAAACAAAGAGGCAGAGAGGTCCTTCGAAGCACACGGCGGTGAATGGTGCACACCACCGGTCCCAAGCTCTACGATCGAATCAGAGAATGGGCTACTTTGGCCAACAATGATTAATGACGCGGTCGAGCACGCCGAAATGCCACTGTCAAATTCACGCTAATTATATGCATCACCTCCCGAAAGCTTATCCTTCGCCACATCCCGCCATTCGAGACATGGGGAATGGACGCTGTAGGTCCTATTTTTCCTCCTCCGTTACCAAAGGCTTATCGCTTTATTCTAGCGATCACCGACATTTCTCCAAGTGGGTCAAGCAATCCCGCTAAAAGAAGTGAAGGCGAAACCGTCATTGCCTTATCAAACACCATGTCATTTATCGACATGGTGTCCAAGACGGATCGTGCATGATAACGGTCCCCATTCATCGCAATTCCTTCCATCGTTTTATGTAAAAGTTCAAGATACAAGATGTCTCGCTCACAAAATTTTATAATCCAAAAGAAATGGATTAGCCGAGGCGCTCAACAAGACAATCATCAAAATTTTGTCGGCTTGTGAAGAATAACAAGCGAGACCGATGATAAACTCGAGAAGCACTTCGGGCATATCGCGATAACGTACGCGACGCCAACCGAGCGACCCCGCATTCCCCGGTTTACTGCGGCGCTTCCCGTTGGAAATTCAGATTCGCCACTTCGACGCCTTTCAAACAGATGACGATCAAGAACAACATCGTAAACGCCTCAAGAGCTCGAGATGTTAGATGAGAAGCTCGAGGCTCAACAATGCATTGAGTTCTACAAGCTAGGATGTCGAGGGCTTTCAACAAGAAAGTTCGACAGAGAACCTTTAAAGAAGGAGATTTGGTCCTCGCCGCCGACGACCGATAATCCTCACTTCCAAGAAGAAAGGCATTCGAGCCTAAATGGGAGGGTCCGCTTATAATAGAAACGGTCTACTCCATGGTGCATATCGCCTAATAACACAAACGGCGACCGCAATTAATGCCGATAATGGAAGTTCCCAAGAAATACTACCCTTAGTATCTTCAGATAACCCGCTTCAACGGAAGTTCCTCGGGATGTGTTACCCACTTTTCTTTGAGGATAACCCTAGATTTATCCTCCATCATAATTTCCTCACCGACCAAATTCCTGACGTGTGCCTACAAATTTTCGGGTACATTGCCACAACCTCCTTGATTCCTTCTATGAACAAGAGGCCCAATCAAAATCCTTTACGCCGGAGATAGAATATAAAATTCTTCCTCTCCAAGCCAAGATCCTTTTCGCGGATAAACGGAAGGGTTCTTCCATCTTTCATATCTTAGGTAGCCCTACCGGCTGTAAGGCGCCGATTTTCGTGACTGTGTTGTCCGACCAAGGTCACCCGAAGTCTCTTCGTTCTCGGAGTGGAGATCCCACTCTTAGTTCCATCTCTTTCATCTTAGGTAGCCACCATCAAGGTATGCGGGATTTTCGGACTGTGTTGTCCACCAAGGTCACCTCGAAGTCTTCGGTTCTCGGCGGAGATCCCACTTTAGTTCCATCTTTCATCTTAGGTAGCCGACCGGAAGGTATGCGGATTTTCGACCAGGTTGTCCTACCGGGTCACCCGAGTCTCTTTTCGGTTCTCGAGTGGAGATCCCACTCTTAGTTCCATCTCTTCCTAGGTAGCTACCGATCAAGCAAAGCGCGGGATTTTCGGACCAGTTGTCCGGCCAAGGTCACCCGAGTCTTTTCGCTCGGGCGGGAGATCCCACTTTAGTTCCATCTTCATCCTAGGTAGCCGACCGGTAAGGTAAGGCCGATTTTCGCACCTGTGTTGTCCTCACCGGGTCACCCCGAGTCTTTTTCGATTCCTACAAAGAGGCCCCGCTATTAGTTTCATTCTGGAGAAATAGAACATAAAGTTCACCTTCTCACCAATTTACTCCGTTCACCATTCTCCCTAAAAGAAGACACCAAGATTCATCTGGGGCATTTTATCCCTAAGCCTAAGAAGGATAAAGCCAACGCCTAACACGCTGCTGTTTGCTTAGTCTTTTTTCCATTGAAGAAGACACCGTGAGTTCGACTTCGCATATTATCCCGGGCCTAAGAAGGATAAAGCCAACGCCTAACACGCTGCTTCCGCTAGTCTTTTTCCGATTGAAGAAGACACCGTAGTTCGATTCTCGGGGCATATTATCCCCGCCTAAGAAGGATAAAGCCAACGCCACACGCTGCTGCCGGTTTAGTCTTTCTCCCATTGAAGAAGACACCAGAGTTCGACCGGGCATTTTATCCTCGGCCTAAGAAGGGATAAAGTCAACGCCACACGCTGCTGCGGTTTCTTTCTCCGATTGAAGAAGACACCGAAGTTTATTCTCGGGTATTTTATCCCAAGCCTAAGAAGGATAAAGCCAACGCCACACGCTGCTGTCGGGTTAGTCTTCCGAAAAGACGGCCTACGTGATTCAACATCGTAGCATTAAGTCTAAGAGAGTTTCTTCGCTAGCACAACGCTGTGTGTAACGGATTTAGATAATCTACATGCTAGCCCAACTCAAACGTAGTTGGTAAAGGCTCATCAAACCCGCTGAAGGCCGGGTTGGCTATAACCCTAAAGTCAACGCCTCATACGCTGCTGTCGGCTTAGTCTTTCTCCCATTGAAGAAGACACCGAATTGATTCGGGGCATTTTATCCCAAGTCTAAGAAGGATAAAGCCAACACACGCTGCCGGGTTTAGTCTTTTCTCCGAGAAGAAGACACCGTGAGTTCGACTGGGGTATTTCATCCCGGCCTAAGAAGGGATGAGTCTACGTAATACGCGCTGTCGGGTGGTCTTTGCCCGCAAAAGAGCAACGAAGCCTATGTATTCAATATCATAGCAACAAGTCTAGAAGGATTTCATTCTTTAGCACAACGCCACGCGCGAACGGATTGATAACGACGCCAGCCCAACTCAAACGGTGGTTGGTAAAGGCTAACCAAACCCGCTGATGGTCGAGGGTTTGCCAAAATCCTATAAGTATTATGGTTAATTATTTCGACTAAGTAAAAGAATCATAATAAACAATGAAGGATAGATCTTATTCATTTGAAGCAAATATAGAAGGAGCTACAACCGTTAAACATCAAGTCTATGACAAAGGATTTGTTGTTCGAACAGACACTTCACCAAAAGCCCGTGGAGTTCTTCCGCAACTCCGCCCAAGGACTCTCATCGGTGTTCTTCGCAGTTGCTCCTCGAAGCTCGGCCGGCTTCGACGATCGAGCTCCCTAGACGCTAACGGTGAGGGCTTCTTTTCCTTGTTAGCCTTGGCCACCCAAACCGCCATCCTATCTTCCTCAAGATGGAGCTCGAAAGCAAGATATCTCTTCTCGCGACTCGCCACAATATCACCGATGTGGCTTAAGGAAGAATATGTCTCAAAGAACAAATGCCCGAAGATCGGCGCTGTCTCTCAGATCCGACTTCGAGCCCAAGAAAACACGAAGCATCGGCTATGCCTCTAAACGCGAGCCCGTATGAGCAAATACATATGAGGAAGCCCCGCTACCCGCAGCTCTTGCAGCTCAAGCCTCCATGGGCGAAATCATCAACAATGGCTCGAGACACCGATAACCCATATCCCGTGATCAAGGCCATCCGGGATCAAGCAAGAACTCGAATCGATGAAGAGAAAGCCCGCCATGAAGGACCTTTTCGATCACCGTTCACCGAGAAAAGAATGAGCGCATTTCCAAACAGATAATAAGATGGGATGGATCTTCATCCAAAGATCAACGCCTCACCGTGTCATGGAGTCGAGATGTAGGCTCGCACGTAAGAAAAGAGGACTTTAGAATTTTCAAGAAAAAATGGGCAAAAGCTTATTTGGCTAAAAGACCCTTACCCGCCTCCTTCGGTGGTTTCGCAGGCTAGCGAAGTCTACCGTGGCGATCTATCGCCGATGTCACCAACCGTACCGAGCCCTCGGTGCTCATCTATCTCAACTGGTCGCCGTGGTAGCCGATTCGAGAAAGCGAAAGAGGAGTACCGCCACACAAATGGAATGTCTTAGCCTCTTTAATTATAGTGGTAATTAGCCAAACGGCCGATCCTATAATTAATCGAAGAGAAAATTCTTACCTTCTTCGTGGACAAGAGCCGTAAATCTTCACCAAGGGTATCTCCATCCCGTGACTAAGCTGCCAGAAAGGTGTCATCCATGGAAGTGTTGCCATATAACCCATTCCACCTAAATCTTCCATGGAGAAGTCCGAAAAGAAGGCATTAGGAAGGCTAATGCAATTAAGTCAAACAATAGGTAAAGCTACTTACCTCCTACAGGGTTAGCTTGCTTAGTCTCTCTTTGTGCATTTGTCCCCTAAAAGAGCAAAAAGCTAAGAGGCAATTAATGGGGTACTAATCCCGAAGTCGCTCAATTCTCGTGATTCGCCATCCGTAAGAGGAATTATCGATGTTAGATGTACCTAGGTTCACCGAATCAGGTCCTACGCCTCCTCCGCCATAGCTCCATACATTTGTTGAGTAAACTTGGCTCAGATGAGCGTAACCGGGCTCGCCAGAATTGTGGGAGGAAAATCAAAGCCGTGATCATAATCCCTAAACCCCTCGCATGCAAATGAAGAAATGTCACTCAAAAGTCGAAAATTTCGTGATAACATCACTTGAATTGTTACCTCGGCCACCGACCGATTATTACCGGGTCAAGTCTATATCAAGGACCGAGGATTCACGCGATTCTGGGCTAACCTTTCGCTTAACCCTTTGCGAGGGTTGAAATTTTCTTCTTCAACAGCTTTTCCCGAAAATTCGTTGAATGAGAAATCCAATAGAGAGGATAAGAAAACGGCGGAGGAGAGAGTACCGAGGTTCTTCTCATAAGCCGAGCCTCGCCTTGATCCTCTCCTAAAGTCCCAGCCAGATTGTGGAAATCCTCTTCGGCCTCGACCGGGCGGATGAGATTGGCGACGCCCGAGCTTGAGCCAGATTCGAGTGTTCGAGCCGCTCGCAACGATGCCGGCTACCACCGAGATGGCCTCATAGTGGACCGACTCGCTAGCTACTAATAGCCAACTACAATGGAGGAATGTCGATTCCACACCGACGGTCTGAGCTCGAGACTGAATCAGCACCGCGACATCCCATGACACTCCACAACCATGCTCGGCCATCCACGAAGTCCACCACGAAACCGAGTCGTTTGCTCGTTCCCAACATAAAGTTGGTTGTAACCGAATCGGCGAAAGCAAAACGACAGTGGAAAATAAGGCTCAATGAAGCATTCTTCTTTACTCGAAAGTGAGATAACTCGCCTCGATGTTCACTAGCCAATTGAAACAACCAATGTCAAGTGAAGTCTTGTGCTTGACCTCCTCGCCGCATCAAGGACTCGCCATATTGACCGTAGAATCGAGGAAAACATCCGAAAAGATCCACCCTTTATGAATCAGCATCTGCTTGATCTCTCAGAAGCCACTCCTTCCATCCGCAATCCTCTACCAACCGCAAGAAAGGAGTAGACGAATCGGCGAACCCGTACGACATCATGTCGTGGGCGAAGGACCGCCATTAAATAGGTATATGGGAGCTCTACTGACGGAAGGAATACGCTGATGATGGCTCGTTTTTCTCCGAGTAAACGCCTCGACTATATGTCGCAATTCACGCATGAATGTTGGCTACCATTACCGAAGGAGAGAGAGTTCCTTCTGGGCAAGCCGAACCGCAGGTAAAGGACCTCCGTGAGGTAAAGCATCATCGATTGATATGGAACCACACATTTCTTTAGCCGATTGCAAGATAGCCGCCTAGAAGAGTCGCCGGTTGATAGGCTTTACCGCATGCCACGTAAAGGTTGCAAACTTGGTCCCCTGGGAAAACCATCTTCTACAGAGCCGAGATGATAAGAGTTAGCCTCGACCTCTCTCGATCTTCATTAACCTTCAAGGAGTGAGCGTGATACCACATATTTCCTCGCCGCATTTGTCCTCCAAATGCCGAACAAGTAATTGGCAAATTGTCGCACTCACTTTACATTTCCTTTGGCTAAGGTTCGACAAGCTATATGATAATGACAAGTGAGGTCCCACAAAATTTTGTGACGATCGTGTGTGTTTCTTCACCACTCGGCCTCGATTGGAAGGGAAATAATTTTGATACAAAGATTCTTCCCATGGGTAAATCGGAACCGACATCTCATGTAGAGCCAGCCCCAACTCGCGGTTTCGCGGAAAAATGTATTTGAACTGGATTGTAGAGCTCAAATAACGGAAGAAATGATTGACGCTGATTGAAGGCCATACATGGTGGCACTAATCGCTGAATACGACCGCAGTTGCCAAGTTCTCCATCCCATCGATTGAGGACGAATTGGTCAGCGACCCCACCAATGTTTACCTCGATGAGTGAACCTACCGTAAAATCTATGACTAGATGACGCATCTCTCGCCTCAACAGAAGCAGACGCATTCTTCGAGTCGCAGGGAACAAAGCTCATCACTCGGCGTGTGTCCAGCCCCACAACCCCGTGGTGAAGGCCGATGACGCCATTCCCGCTGGAACCCGAACTGGCCGGGTAATAACCGCAATGAATATGATCACGCCTCTACCAAACGCCATGACATATGACGCGTACGCGGGTGTCTAAAATCGCCAATGAGAGTCGACGAGGTATCCGAGGAATATACAAGGACCTCCGCCGCCTTGATGCAACCACCGCCGCCGGACAAGAGCTGAATCCGATCCTTAATCGAAGTCCAACGATAATTGCTGAAGGTTCTGAGCTGGTGTCTTTATGAGTGGCGATCCGGTGACCAATCGTCGAGAATGCGGAACTCCTCAACTACAACTGATCGCCTCACGACTTACCGGTGCAAATCGAGGCAGATAAAAATCGGGATCATCACGCGGAATAATAGTCACTATGGCGCCCATCAACCGCTAAGTCAAAAGCTCGAGGAATAATCAACTCAAATCGTAAAATATTCAGCTAGTAAAGGCGCTGAATTCATCTTACATAGATCGAAGTCACGACCTTATAACGGTATGATGATTTCATCCATATCGAATACCCGAGGACGATAAATATAGTCACAGAAACCAAGCTGCACAATATATCCCGGCTCTACAAGGCAAGGGTACAGAGTGAAATCGCCCCGCTAAAGACGGTGAGCTTTGAAGCCTCAATCCTCACGAAGGAGAATCTCGCTCTTCCCAATCGCCACAAAGGAGAACGAAGCGGGTCGTAATCTAACGCACAATCTAGCCGCCGTCCCCATAAAGGAGAATCTCGCTCTTCCCAATCGCCACAAAGGAGAACGGCTGGGTCATAACTAACGGCAATAACTGCCGCCGGGTCCCCACAAAGGAGGATTTCGTTTCTTCCAATCGCCCACAAAGGAGAGCTAAGCGGGATACAATGCATATTTGTATGAGAATATGATAAGCCGACACACCACCGAAGAAGGAGGGTGTGCATTCACGCGACGGCGAAGTTGATCGACCTCTAACATGGGATCTTCGCACACATCAAAGCTGCAAAAATACAACAAAAGTCGATACATGGCTAAAAAATCCAGAAATACAAAGAAGTCCCTGTTGGTCGTCAGCTCATTGACCACCGATCTAACCGAATGGACGACATGGTCCAACGCCGCAACACAAATCCGCTATCGAACCAAGCTTAATCAACTCAGCAAGAACCGTCAGCTGCCGCCAAGGAGCGCCGAGCTCAGCCGTCAGCCATACCGGCGCTTCGCTCAAGGCCGGGCGCCTGGCCGTCACATACGGGCTGGCAAGACCGCTGGTGTCGGCGCCTGGCTGCCGTCACAGGCCGGCGCAAGATCCGCTGGTGCCGGGCGACTGCCGCCGCCGGTGCCTCGCCACTCGCCGACGCCCCTTCTCCCTCTTTGTGGTCCGCGGCCACCAGACGACAAAAAGGGAAGAAAAGAAGAAAAGAATTTACAAAACCCTTTGTACACATACCCGCTGATCAAAAGAGACGAGACGGCGCGAGAAGCGAGATGAAAACAAGACAAAAAGAACAAGAAGGGGCGGCCTAGGTCAGCAAGAAGAAAGAGGGTTATGGGTATTTATAACAACCCCATATGGACCCAATCCTCTTGAACAAGGACTCTTATTTGGAAAGAGGTAGGAATTCTAATGAGCCAAATCAATTCTAATTAGGACTCTAATCAGCCCCTAATTAGGAGTCCTAATTGGAATCTTATCCGATGTCAAAATAATGCTAAATCAGTCCGCTGATTGGCCCTCCTCCTCGCTATCTTTGAAAGATTCCAAGATTTATTCTAATAACACCACAAGGCCACCACCGACGCCATCAACGCTGCCTAATCCTACTCCAACTAGGATTACGAGTATAAACTGCTTCCTAATTTGTCGAGAAGTTCCCGTAATGATATTCTCACAAGAAATATTCTTAGGGATAACTCGATCGGTGATTGCACCGACGCGAAATCAACGCTGCAGCCAATCCTACTCCAACTAGACATTTAGTATAAACCGCTTTCTAAATTGTCGAGGAGTTCCCTAAGGATATTCTCACAAGAAATATTCTTAGGATAACTCGATCGTATGGATTGCACCGACGAAATCAACTGCCGCCTAATCCTACTCCAACTAGGATTACGAGTATAAACCGTTTCCTAAATTGTCAGGAGTTCCTAAGGATATTCTCACAAGAAATATTCTTAGGATAACTCGATCGCGGGATTGCACCGACGCGAAATCAACGCCTAATCCTACCCAACTAGGATTACGAGTATAAACCGCTTCCAAATTTTCAACGGAGTTCCCGGAGAATAAACCCATATTCTTAAGGATAACTCGATAACCCTTAATTTCCTCCCACCAATATCCAAGAGAGGAATAATCGACGAGGCGCGGAAAGTCATGACGACAACGACAATATGTCCAAATTCAAGAAACTTCACCCACCATGGATAATCATATCCCAACAACGGTCAAAGCATCGCACCGATCGGCTAGGATGATGGTTGAAAGCCAAATGGTCTCCTCGCTTCAACAAAGAATCCTCTGAGGATATCTCCATGAAAAGATCAGTCCTCCCACAGGATTAAACCAACAACACATGTGATGATGGAAGAATTACCCGACAAAGGTTATGAAATTCCATGTATCCCAGATTAACCAACGGTCGCCAACAAGGAGTTCGCCGACAAGTCCAAAAGTCCGATGGTTAGTCAAACAACAACCAACCGACATGAAGTTACAAACAAAACTCACCCACCGCTTCAATCAAGATTTTAACAAGCGGTCGACAACAATGCAAAGACCGTGATCTTATCGTAAATCCTACAAAGAACCGGATGGTCCGAAGAATCAAGACTTGAAGCTATCTTTGGGACCTCACCGATCAAGGCCGAATCATATTCAAAGCATCCTGCACTATCAAGAATCGAGACCAGACGCTGGAGGGGTATCTCGGCGCTGAAAAATAATTTACAAGATCCCCAAACCAACTCATGACGGGAGTCGGCGAATGACAACCCATCAATGATACGCATTTAATCGTTAAGACGCCAACTCGACGGCGAATCCACACCGCCACAAGCACGGCTTAAACCGACTTGAACGGACGATCGGATTTCGGGACCGCTGAACCGAACCAACAAGAATTAGTCCCCGAGTCAAGTATAGACGGAACCCAAGCCCGAGAGACGGAAACGCCGAAAACCACGGAAAAACGACGAAATGGCGAGAACGCCTAGGCCGCCAAGGGTCGAGGTGGCTCGCCCACTTTGGTCGTGGTGGCTCTTAACTTGGTCGAGGTGACTCGCCAGGAAGCCGAGGGGCTCGCCACTTTGGCCAGCCACCGGCTAATCTTGTCGGTGGTGGTCGGCCAAGTGGTCGAAGACAACACCCCCAAGTATAAATAGGGGTGTCTTCTTCTGGGGATTTTAGAGAGCAAGGGTCTTCGGTCGCCTTTAGGAGATTTATATGGATTTTCAGAGAGCTGATTTCGTGAGATCTTCAAGAATTCTTATGCAGATCCACGAGCGCCGACGCGACGGTTCCGGTGCATCGGCGAGCACAAGTTCACCGACGCCCGATCTACAAGCGAAGGTAACCAATTGGTCAACCACGATACCCTAGATTAAGCTTCGCCTTAATCTCGTGGATAGCCAGGATTTCTCCTAGTAGATTCACCCGCCTCCCGGCCATCCTCTCCTTCGTGAGTGTGATCCCCGGCGGCGCATCCTCTCCTTCGTGAGTGTGATCCCTCAGCGCTTCGCTTTCTTCGCGGAAACGCAGCCCCTTTACCTCAGTAGTTCCGCAACCCTGCCCTACCGATCGAATTGCGCCGTGGTCCATGGACACAAAACCCCATTAAAGAACCCACGCAAGCTTTGTGATCCGATATAACAGATCCTCGTTTGTTCACTAAGGAGAAAGTTGTAATTTCATTGCACGCCTTTGAAATAAATGGCATTCTTTTGTTTGAATTTTTGCTAGGCCAAAGAAGCCGAAGCAAGTTCAAACGGCAATGAATAACAAATCAACCTTTACCGCTAACACGCATATCATTTGATAAACCTCAAATTTTGGACGAACACCGAAGAACACCGCCAACATTACTAGAGAGATCTCCATCACCAAACCAGCTAATCCACCGCCACTATACCGCACGCTTACGCACTCTAACCGGATCAAGCTAATCGTAGTTCGCAATTGTTCTCCATATAGTCTCCACTCTGACTTCATCACCGCCGGAAGGGCCATGCCCTCGCGTATCAACACGGTTGATATGGAGCAAGTCCAAGCAATGCTTAAACTTGCTACCGTGACTACCCTTAGTTAACATGTTCAAGGGATTCTCATTGTGTACCTTCATGAGAGAAATATCGCTTCCTCTATGACATCTCAAGACGAAATGATATACCGACATCGATATGCTTGGTACAGCATGATGAACTTGGATTCTTCAAGTGAATTTCACTGACTATCGCACCACAAGTTCACATTCTCGCCAATCCCCAAATCATCTAGAAGACCCCACAACCACAATGCTTCCTTCACTTCTCCGCCATGGCCATGTACTCGCCTTCTGAGTAGAAAGTGCCACAGAGCTCGCAACATCGACGCCAACTAACCGAGCTCCATGTATCTTGAATACATAACCAAGAGTAGATCGCCGCCTATCTAGATCGCCTGCGATAATCGTGAGTCCACAAACCCATCAACTGACATGTTTCACCACCAAAATATAGACCCGTGATCAATCCACCTTTTAAGTACCAGACTCCACTTCACCGCCTCAAGGTTTCCCCGATTCTCCATGAATCTACTGACCACACCGACCGCCAGAAATATTCGCATGTACACGCCATTGCGCATATTAAGCCGCTAACCGCACTAGCATAGGGAACACGCCCATGTGCCTTCTTCCTCACAGTAGGGAGATTGTTTACCGGAAGCCTAAAGTGTGGAGCCACGGAGTCACCACCGACTTAGCACTTTTGATCCCTAACAACTCCTCAATCACCCATTTATGTAGCCCTTCTCTCGACTTAATAACCGGTTCGCCTTCTAATTTCCATACCCAAGATTTTCCTAGCAATACCATGTCCTTCATCTCAAACTCTTCACCAAGTTGAGATTTCAAATTTATCTATCTCCACCCGCTTTAGAAGCAATAAGCATGTCATCCACATACAAAATGAGATAGATATAATTACCCACTGAAAGCCCAACGAACAATTATAGTCGCTTCGAAAACCCATGCTTCAAAGATGAAGGAAATCAATAAATTAATCGTCGGGAGATTGCTTCAATCCATACAAGGACTTCTTCAAATCCACACACATGATCCTCCTTGTCCTCAACCTTATAGCCCTCAAGTTGATGCATGTAGATCTCTTCATCCAAGTCTCCGTAAGAAGGCCGCTTTAACATCGAAGAAACGTTGTACCAAGATCACCATGAGCAACAATACCAATAGCACCCGAATAGAAGTGTGTTTCACCCACCCAGGAAAATATCTCATTGTAACCACACCCTCTCTTTGTGCAAACCCTTAGCCACTAGCCTTGCCTTGTACCTTGTACCACCGAAGCTCAAAGATGATCTTTCTTTTATACACCCACTTACAACCAATAGCTTTTCTTCCTACCGCAATGGGACCACTCTCCTATGTTTGTTCTTCCAGAGATCTCCCTCCATCGCAGCCCAACTAACTCTCACTATCCTTGTCCCATCAGCCTTTGAAGGAGACCGCTCGTCCTCCTTTCACCGAGAGTGCGATTCAACCATTAACGCCCCATAGTGCTTCAGGTTGATCGGCCCCTCATTCTCAGACATGCTTGCGTATGCTCACCTTGGCCTAGTGGAGCCAAACTATCCTCGAGTTGCTGTTGTTGTAGTGCCTGTGTATTCTCCTACTAAACCTCCACCTGCTCAAGCTCAACATCTACCTGACTTTTCACTTGAACACCACTAGAACCTGGTTGGTCTTTAGGTTCTATTTCAATAACCCGAGACTTAGAAGTCTCATCACCCTAACACCATCATCCTTGGGCTTCTAGCAATCATGGATTTCTCATCAAAGGTAACATCCCCGCTGATCACTTAACTTCAATCTTCCTGCATAACCAAAGCTTATAGCCTTTACGCTTCTCGCGATATCCCAAGAATATTGCCTTCTTGGCCCTCGCCAGTCTCGACGGATAGTAGGCGTACATCCAAAAATTCCGAGCCTATCATAATCGTGATGTTTTCCTGACCACACCCTATAGGGTGTATCACCATCTAATGTCGAATGTGGTGAACGGTTCACGATGTAACAAGTCAGAAGCCACCGCTTCGGCCCACCATTCGCTGCCCAAATGATGATCGTGATACTCATTGTTTTCTCCCGCAATGTTCGTCTCAAATTTCTCACACCCCATTCTGCTGTGGTGTTGACTCGACCGGCCAAAGTTCGAACACCCTCCATCACGTAACTCCTTGAAAGCACCATCAGATACTTGCACTCATTATCGATCTTAGTGTCTTCAATTTTCCCGCCCCGTTCTCAACCATTGCTTTCACTCTTGAATGTCTCAACACCTCATTCTTATGCTTTAAAATAAATCAAGCATACCTCGAATAGTCATCTATGAGCTTAGACATAATATCTCGAACCACCCTTAGAAGTGGTCTGAGCCGACCCCAAACATCCGTGCACATAATCTAGTATCCTCGCTCTTAGACTTGCTTCTCGAATCAACCTCGCGGGTGACTTTCCATACACACAATCCTCACAAAATCCATGCTAGGTTCCTTCAGATTCTTCGCCAGACCTCTTTACCAAGCGTAACTAGACCTCTTCTCTGATATATGCCCAAGCCGCTTATGCCATAACCGTGGTGTGCTCACACGGGTCTCCACCACTTCCTTCGGGCCCAACCGCCAGATCTCCCTGGCCACCGCCATACCTAAGAGAGTATATAAATTACCGTGATTTAATACCCTTCATCACTACAAGGGAACCCCGAACAACCTTCTTCACTCCGTTCTCCGTAATAATCTTAAACAACCGAGTCCAATGCACCAACTGAAATAAGATTCTTCCGCAAGTCGGAACATGCCTCACATCCGCCAAGGTTCGAACCACTCCATCATGCATCTTGATTTTGATATTACCTAGCCCCACCGCTTTACAAGCATGGTTGTTCCCCATCAATACGGTTCCACCATCAATACCCCTGTAGGTAGTAAACCACTTTCTATTTGGACACATGTGGTAAGAGCAACCGTAATCAAGTATCCACTTCCTCGAGATATCCTCGCCACCCGTGCGACATAGCACTCCTTATCGCCCTTCCTCCTCAAACGAGCTCGCCTCTTCCTTGCCCTCTCTTCTCTGCCTTGTTGTTGTTCTTCTTTCCACCTACTCTCTTATTTGGACACCGACCTTGAAATGCCCAACTTCACCGTGATTTGAAACACGCTTCCGCAAGAGGTCTCGATAGATCTAGACTTTCCTCCCTTGCCTTTTCCTCGCCATTGCTCCTTCCTCTAGCAAACAATCCCTCGCTGTTCTTTGTTACCACCCGTAGTCATGTCACCGGTTGCAATCTTCGAAGGTCATCCGCTAGAAGCCGCTCTAGTCTCATCCATCTTCAAATTGTCTCCTACAAGCATCGTTGTTTGCAGGTTCTCATAAGACTCTAGCAGAGACAGGTAGTAGAAGCTACCGATCCTCATCTACAACTTTCACATCTATGTCTTTCAAGTCCGATATGATCCTATCAAACTTGTTGATGTATTCCCTGATTGATGAGCCCTCCTCCATCTTGCAAGTATACAATTTGGATTTTAAATAGATCCGTTCATAGACTCTTCGTCATGAAGGTACTTTCTAACTTCTTCCACACGCTACCGCTTCCTCTCCATCTACCAAGAAAGCTACATCCCTTTCAAGGCATAGGATAATCGACGCCTGCGGTTTCCGATCCAAATTCTCCTAATCCTCATCGACATATCCTTGTGCTTCTTCTCTTTCCGTACCAAAGCCTTGTGCAATTTTTTAAATCGTGAGTTTTTCATCTGATCCTCCAATAGGAAAAATCATTCTTCCCATTGAACTTTTCAATCTCGAATTTTCCCACTTTGATCGATTTATCGGTAGACGCCATTCTCCGCTTGTATTAATAGACCCGCTTTCTCGTAAATTACCGAAAGCACCACCTCAAACCGTAAGCTACACCACTTCCAATCAATAACACTCGATACCAATTGTTGATGCGGGTCATGCCCACACGCCATGGAAGCGATATCACCGAGAAGGCTTTGTATATTCCCGCTTCACTAAGGAAACAAGAATAGAAAGTAAAATATCCCAACAAAGTGAGATATCTACTCTTCCTCTCAACAAGACTAGGATCAATCAAGGAACCTATAAACAATAGCAAATTCACAAAGAAAAACAAGAAAGACACGAGATTTACGTGGTTCTAAGAAATTGCCTACGCCCACGGAGGGGTGAGGGAGATTTGACTATAAAGAACACCGACGACTTGTACAATCCACAAGCTCGCCCCAAAGAAAAACTTTAATTTTACCCAAGAGAAATTGACCTCTCTTGTAGAATCTCTCCAAGCTCTCTTTTCTCTCTAGTCAGCCAAAAAGCCCTAGCTTTTTCTCCCTTTTTCTTCACTTTTGTCCACACCACAAATCCTAGGTTTAACTCCCTATTTAAAGGGAATTAATTGAGAACTTTACTTTAGTTTTCCTGTGGGACTAAAATTTTTTCCTCTTTCTTCTCGCGTCGCAAGACAGAAAGAACGGTTCACAATTCACGGGTGGCCCCCACGAATTGTTTTTTCAGCCACAACTAACCCACGGTGGCCCCCACGTGAATTGTGAACCCCACGCTCACGTAAGCATAGGCATGTTGTTAAGATGGGTCTCGGTTTTTTTATCTCAATCTCATTTACCAACGAGATTCTGGTTTGAAGCTTTTAGTACATCAGTTTTTCTAATAAATCGGCTTCCTACGGTATTGCACAAACAAAAATTTCCATATGAAACTGTAGAACATGCACAAAACATGCACAAGACAGTTTTTGGGGCTTAGTAGTCGACTACTAGTTAGAGTAGTCGACTACACTGCAGTCGATAGAAAGACGGTTTTCAGCTAGAACCTTAGTAGTCGACTACTCATGAGTTGTAGTTGACTAATCTGCAATGAAAGAAATTGCTTGCTCGGGCTTTGAGTTTACTAGTCGACTACTCGGTAGTAGTAGCCTAATTACTATGGGCGCATTCAATCCGGTCCGCTTTTGGATTTGGTTTTAAACCCGTTCGCTTAGAGTTTATATATAACCCTAAACCCGATTAATTAGGGTAGTGTTGAACACGCTTTGAGCAAACTTTGAGAGGGTATTGTGCATCTTTGGGAGGAGATCTTGTGAGAGATTTGAGAGGTTTATTTTAGGTTTCTTGGTGAGAACTTGTAACCCTAATTTGTATTCTCTTTCTATTAGTAAAATCCTCCTTCCTTGTCCCGCGGACGAGGCAACTTGCGTAACCAAGTAAATCTCATGTCTTTATTATTTTACCGTTTTTGCTTGTTTATCATACTCGCTTGTGGTGGTTTCTCTCGCTCACCGTCCGCTCCAACAATTGGTATCGAGCGCTATTCGGATTGAAGTGGTGTAGCTTCGGTTTGAGGTGGTGCTCGGTAATTCTCCGAGAAGCGGTTTATTAATATAAACGCTAATGACGCCTACCAAGAATCGGTCAAAGTGGGAAAATTCGAGGTTGAAAAGTTTAATGGGAAGAATGATTTTTCCTATTGGCGGATGCATGAAAACTCATTGATTTCGCAAAAATTACACAAGGCTTTGGCCAAAAAGAGAAGAAGTACAAGAATATGTCCGATGAGGATGGGAGGAGCCGGATCCGAAGCACGGCCGACATCCTATGCCTTGAAAGGGATGTAGCTTTTTGGTAGATGGAGAGGTAACGCCATGGCGCAGGTCGGTTAGAAAGTACTTCGCTAAAAGTTGGGATGATTGTCATTGATTTGAATTTGCTTAAGCCTTCTTTGGCCTACAACAAAATTCAAAAGAAATGCCTTTTATTTTAAGGCGCATAATGAAAATCAAAAAGATTACAACTTTTATCCTTGTGAACAAACACGAGGATCTTCATGTCGAGGTCCTCGCCATGGGTTCTTTGCCTCTGTCGGACTTTTGTGTCCGTGGACCACAAGCATTCCAATCCAAGTAGAGACCCGGTTCTCGAACTACAGATGAAGGCCTCGCTTACGCAGGAAACGGTACCGAGGGATCACACTCACGGCGAGAGGATCGCCAAGGGATCACACTCACGAAGGAGAGGATCGCCGAGCGGTGAGATCTACTAGGAGAAATCACCGCTTATCCTCGAGGTTAAGACGGCTTAACCTAGAGGGTATCTCAGAGTTCAACCCCAATTCGCCACTCCGCAATGGACGCCGACCGACTTGTGCTCGCTGGTGCTCGAACGGGCAAGGCCGACGGCCAGGATCTCGGAGAACTCTTCGTAAAATCTAAAAATCCCAAGTCCCAAGTCCTCCAAAACTGAAGCCCAAATTTTCTCCAAGAAGCCGCCCCAAAATTTCAATTCAAGACCCCTATTTATACAACGGGGGGTGAGCGCCGCCATGGTTTCTCGGCCACTTACCACTTGGTTTGAGCCACTCCCGCCAAGTTGCCGAGGTGGCTTCGCCAGTGGTGCCGAGCCTCCTGCCACTTGCCGAGGCACTCTGCCTGTTGGGAGGGCACTCCTATTGCCACGAGGTGGCTGCCAGCGGGTCGAGCCACCTTGGCCATTTGGCCGAGGTGTCGCTTTGAGTCGCTTTTTCCGCCGCTTTCGCTCGTCTCCGCCGACCACGATTCTTCGGGTCTTCCCGGCTTAGTTGTTCTTAATGTCGCCGTTGTGTTTGAGTCCGCCCGGATCAACTTTCGTGAGCTTAAGCGCCCGCTTGCATTGACGACTGGCACGTTGATTCCGTCTCGCCAACGCTTGAGTTTAGTCAACTCGGCGACGCCGCTTCATTGGCTCAGACGCCTTGCCGACTCACTTCATGTGCTCGCCGACTCGCTTACGCTGCTTGTGGCGCGGACGATTTTGGCGCACGCCGTTTATCGAATGGATCGTTAGTTGCCAACCCACCGTCACGAAGTTTCGTCTGGTAACGGCAAGCAATTTTTATGCCTACAGATACCCTCCGCTACGCCTCACCGATTCTTGATGAGTCCGATGCTTTGGACATGATGGTTCCCGCCTTCACCTACCGAGGGTCCCAAAAGATAGCTTCAAGTCTTCGATTCTTTCGTCATCCGCTTCTTTGTAGGATTCCTCGATAAGATCACGTTGCATTTATTGTCCGACCGCTTGTTATCTTGATTCAAGTCGGTGGGTGAGTTTTGTTTGTAACTCGTGGTCGGTTGGTCGTTGTTTGACTAACCATCACTTTGACTTCTCCGTGATGTCGGCGAATCCTTGTTGGCACACATTGGTTCGTGTCGGATACATGGAATTTCATAACCCTCAATCGGCTAATTCTTCCATCATGCGGTGTTGTTGGTTTAACCACGCCGAGAACTGATCTTTTCATGGAGATATCGTCCCTAGCCTTTAGTCGGCGAAAGCGACGCTGACCGTTGTTGGGATATGATTATCCACGGTGGGAGAAGTTTCTTCTTGACCGACACGTTGTTCGGTATCAACAATGACTTCCATGCCTCATTATTATTCTCTCTTGGGTATTATGGTGGGAGGAAATTAAGGGTTATCGAAGTTATCCTTAAGAATATGGGTTTATTCTCCAGAACTCCTCGCTGAAAATTTGGAAACAGTTTATACTGTATTCTCGTTGAGTAGGATTAGGCGACGCTGCTGATTTGTGCGTCGGTGCAACCGACGATCAGTTATCCCTAAGAATATTGTGAGAATATTCTTCCGAACTTCTACAAATTAGGAAACATTTATACCGTAATCCTAGTTGGAGTAGGATTAGGCGACGCTGATTGGCGCCGTGCAACCGCACGATCGAAGTTATCCCTAAGAATATTTCTTGTGAGAATATTCTTCCGAACTTCTAACAAATTAGGAACAGCTTTATACCGTAATCCTAGTTGAGTAGGATTAGGCTTAACGCGCTGATTGGCCGGTGCAACCGCACGCATCGAAGTTATCCCTAAGAATATTTATTGTGAGAATTTTCTTCCGGCACTTCACAAATTAGGAAACAGCTTATACTGTAATCCTAGTGGAGTAGGATTAGGCTTATCGCCGCTGATTTGGCGCCGGTAACCAAGACGATCGAAGTTATCCCTAAGAATATTTCTTGTGAGAATATTCTTCCCGAACTTCTCACAAATTAGGAAACAGTTTATACTGTAATCCTAGTTGAGTAGGATTAGGCGACGCGTTGATTTGCGCCGCATGCAATCCGCACGATCGAAGTTATCCCTAAGAATATTTATTGTGAGAATTTTCTTCCCGCACTTCGACAAATTAGGAAACAATTTATACCGTAATCCTAGTTGAGTAGGATTAGCGACGCGTTGATTTGCGCCGGTAATCCGCGACGATCGAAGTTATCCCTAAGAATATTTCTTGTGAGAATATTCTTCCCGAACTTCTCACAAATTAGGAAACAGCTTATACCGTAATCCTAGTTGAGTAGGATGGCGACGCCGCTGATTGGGCCGGTAATCCGCACGATCGAAGTTATCCCTAAGAATATTTCTTGTGAGAATATTCTTCCTGAACTTCACAAATTAGGAAACAGTTTATACCGTAATCCTAGTTGAGTAGGCTTAATGCTGATGATGCCGCGTAAATCCGCACGACGAAGTTATCCCTAAGAATATTTCTTGTGAGAATATTCTTCCTGAACTCACAAATTAGGAAACGTTATACTCGTAATCCTAGTTGAGATTGGGCTTAACGCTGATCGACGCCGAGGGAATTCTCAAGGTGCATCCGGCCAATACACCTTCAATAATCTTTCCCAATATAGCGGAGGAATTAGGAGCCAATCAACTGACTGATTTGGCAATGCTTGATATCCTGATACGTTCCACTAGGACTCCTAATTAGGCTGATTAGAGTCCTAATTAGAATTGATTTGGGCCCCAATTAGAATTCTACTTCTTGCCAAATAGGAGTCCTTGTTCAAAGAGGATTGGGTCCATATGGGTTGTTATAAATACCCATAATCCCTCCTTTCTTCTGACCCAGTCCGCCCCCTGCTCTCTCTTGTTTTCATCTCGCTTGCCGCCTTTTCTTCCTCGATCAACAAGGTATGCATACGAGAGCCTTACGAAGTCCTTTTTCTTTTTCTTCTTTTCTTGTGCGTAACGGACCACGAGGGAAAGGGCCGAACGGCTGGTATGCGTCCGCATGCATGGGCGTATACGGCTGATGGGTAATTTTGAGTGATTACCTGTTGCAAGTATACAACCCTTATCAAGTTATAGTATAAAGATTATCGATCCCACGAGGAACTAGGGAAGAGTTTTGCTCAAGTTTTGGTTCTCAAATTATGCCATAATTAGGAGTTTATGTACAAATATAATGAAAATGATAAAATGGTGAATGGATGTGGAGAGGTTAAAGAGAGTGGATTGTGGATTATGTGCAAAGGAGGAGAAAATAAAGTTGAGAGGGTGGAGTATGCACATAATAACAAAACTAGGTTTGAGATTATATGCACATGGAGGGAAATGAGATTGAGAGAAAATAAGTGCAAAATAAAAGAAAGCAAGATTGAGAGAGAGAGGAGAGAGTAAAGGAAAATCAAAATCAAGAATAAAGGAAAATAGCAACAAATGGAAAATAAGGATAAAAAATCAAGAAGGTAAAGTATGGAGGATTAATTAAAGATATGAGGAATCTAGAGTAGATCCACTTAGCTTATCTCAATCTCATGGAAATGAGTTGGATTTGTTAGCTAGTTTCAAACAATCTCTAGGATCCCCTAATATTAGCTCCACACTTAGAAAAGGGTAATTCCCTAGAGGGTTCTAGCCTCAAGGTGAATTAAAGAAAAGGAAAATCTATTCTAGAAAGTAAATACATTGCATGAAAGTAAATTGCATGAAAGTAAATTGCATGAAATTAAATTGCATGAAAGTAAATCTAAGCTACAAAGCAATAAATGAACAAGAAAGGAAATGAAAAGAAATAAAACAAACCAACAACTCCTCGATCTTAATCTAATCCTCCTTTGGTCCTTGGATTAGAAGAAGAGAAAGGAAATTGAAGGTGAAAATTTCATTTATTGTGTAACAAAAGTTACAATTTTGGAAGGTCTCCTCAATTAAGAGTAACCCTCCTCTCCAAATGGAGTTTTACAAAATATTTCACACTCAAAACCTCACTTTCACCCCTATTTATAGCCCAACGAGTTGATGTGAACCATTGATCAAACCTAGCCAAAAGGAAGAAAATCCACCATTAATTCGAATTGCTGTAAACCGACGGTTATCGACGGTTAGCCAACCGTTAGCTAACTGGCCAACCGGTTGGTCAACCGATTGGTTCCCAACCGAATTTGTCTTTTCTTGATTTTTCTTCACTAATTTCTTGGATCAATTTGGTATCTTGGGCCTTCGTTTGTCTTCTCGATTTGGGCTTCAAAATTGGTAGAAATTCAGAGAATTTGAGTCATTTGGGCTTTTATTCATTATTTTTTATTAGCCCGCAAAATAAGATAAAAATGATTATTAGTAATATCGTATTCATATAACATAGGTAATAAGGGTATAAAATGTAATTAAAATGTGATAATCAAATACCCCCACACCAAGCTTTTGCTAGTCCTCTAGCAAAGAAAATAAAAAGAAAACCTAACTCACTTTCTCTAGAATCGCTGCTTGTATTTAGCACATACAACAAGCCTTTTAAACCCCTAGGTTACCCTAGTGGACGAAGTTGTAGTCTCGGAGGGTTTGCAAGTGAATATACCCACAAAATTCAGTCAACTTGCCAATTTAAAGAAGTTAATAAAATAATTAATTCATTTGATATCTTCAAACATTCCAATTGAAGTTGGTTAA
This sequence comes from Asparagus setaceus, assembly GCA_012295165.1. Lineage (NCBI taxonomy): Eukaryota > Viridiplantae > Streptophyta > Magnoliopsida > Asparagales > Asparagaceae > Asparagus > Asparagus setaceus. The sequence continues at coordinate 83,667 of WHSE01000034.1, forward strand.
TACTCAAGAAAACGCTTTTATCATAACTCCAATGTAATTTTCTTAAGAAAATCCTTCCATTATAGTTATACAAAACTAAGTTTAACTCAAAAATTTAATTTAAAAGTTTTGAAAAGGACATGCTAACCCTTTGTTTTAAACAAACTTCAAGTCTTTTAATCCATTTTATTTTTCAAGAACATATACAAATATAACTATATACAAAAACATGGTTAGTATGATTTTTTTACTCTTTGTTCCTTGGTGGTTTTGTTCTTTTAATCGGCTTTCTAAGTGACCATTTAGCGAAGTTTTGGCCAATGAATCCCAACCCAATTGGGCTTAGGTCATTAAGCATAGAAATACTCCTGCTTAATTACTCACCAACTTAGGCTTAGTAAAATAGAACCACCAATGATTTTAAGAGAAATTTTTCTTCTATTTATTAAGTTAGTATAATATATATGTGTGTATATGTATATACATTCAACAATATTTGATCAAAACAACTTGAAAAATTATTTTCAACTCTAAGTTAGGCATGCAAAATTTCATTACTTTATTTAAAAATCTAAGTTACAACTTAAGTAAAGTATACTACTTTGAAAAAAATCATTTTAAGAAATTCATTTGGAGTTATCATAAAAGGTAAACTTGAGTATAGAACCAACTAATGATTAGAAGACTTAAATTCTATCAAATTGATCAATTATTAATCAACTCTATTAAGTTAGCAAGTGACTTTTTTTTATGAAAAGAGGAAAAATGACATAAAAAATGGTAAGAAGAGGAAAAATGACTAAGATAAAGAGCAAAATGACTAATTCCCACCTCCACACCTAAATTTTGCATTGTCCTCAATGCAAATTCTATTATGCACAAAGTAAAACAGATAAGCATGGAAGCACTTACCTTTGTTCTCCGACTTCAACAATGATAAAAATTGTAGAATTACTTTGGTATGAGAAGGTGAAGTCAAAAATTTATTCTCTCTTTTTATTTTCTTGTTATTTTTTCATATGTTTATTTTTCTTTTTTCTTTTTTGAAAAGAACAAGAACTCTCACATGAGAGAAGAATAAATTTTTTATTATTATTGTGGGACAAAAAGTAAAATGTAGAATAAAAGATAAAACATGAGAAGCGCACATTCTACATTAAATCCTACCTTATTGTCGAAAATTCTACCCCAAATTTAAAGAATTTCAAGATGATATAATCAATGATGTTCTCAAACTAAAATTCCATGGTTTGCAATGTTTTTGCAAGAAATTAAGGTAGGTCTTATTGGTGTTATGCATTTTGAACTTAGATTATTGATTAATGAAAATTTGACATTTTGGTTGCTCTTCCAAAATCTAAGCTCATCGTAAAGAGTTCTTCAATGTTGCATTCAAGAGGCATGTATTCAACACGCTTCCTCATTTTGAAAAATAAAACTCGAATTTTTAAGATTTCCAGCCTCATGAAAGATTTCTCAAAACTAATGTCGATTTATTCTCTACTGCTAAACTTCTTGGACGTAATTGATTTCGAAGGTCGATTATCAATATTATTTCGATTGAAAATATTAAGTTCAGCAATGATTCCCAAAAGATGCCTTCATGTGACCCTTCTACAGCTTGATGAGAGCATTAGAAGTGGCTAAGAAATCTTCCTAAGATCACGCGTACCGTTCTTTGGGATTGGAAACGGGCTATGCTTCCGTGACTACTAAATCAACAGAAAAATGAAGTCTCCAACCTTTATCAATACATCCGTATTTCACCCATAGGGACCTTAATGCATCTATCGCCTAACTGGTGTGCATCTAGTTTGAGTTCCCCGACATCTAGTTGTTGGTAGATCGAATACGGAAGCAAGTTGACACCGCCCCTAAGTCTAAAAGCCTTTATCGATACATGAGTATTACCAATGATACATGGAGTGGTAGGACAACCGGATCCTTATGTTTCAATGGTACGCACTCTTGAGAGGACTTCACCGATATTGGCGCGAGAAAGACTTCTTTTGGAACATTTATTTGCCTCTTTTGGTACATAATTCCTTTAAAAATTTGGCATAAGAAGGAATTTGTTCAATGACATCTAAAGAGGAATGTTGACCTTAACCCGCTTGAAAGTCTCTAGAATTTTCTCCTCCCGAGAGGAGCTTCCTAGGCCCGAGTCTATCCTGCAAGGAGCAACCGGTTTAAATTGATTAGACTCTCGGTTCGGGTTCATGCCTCGGGTCATCGAAGGGTGTGATTTCTCGTAAGGAGAGAATTTGTTCTCGTTCAGAGTTTCACTTAGAGGCATTCTAACCCGACATCGAATTGCCTACCCGACCGTGAGTGAATGGATTGCATTCACTTCAGCTTGGTAGGTTGAACTTGATCCCCTGTCCTTCGGCTGGGCACCGGCTGACTTGGAAAGTTCCTTTCTCTCTCACTCATGGCATTAGCTAGTTGACCAAGTTGGGTTTCTAACCTAGCTATGGCTTGAGTGTTGGAGGTGAGGATTTGCCCTGCTGATTGCATGAAGGAATTCAACGGTTTGATGTTTGAGTCAATAAGTTCGTGGTCTGTGTAGAGGTTTTAATCAAAGTATCTAGACCCTTTCCGTAACATTAAGACGCTTATCATGATCCGCAATTTGAGGAGTGATTTTGTGATTGTGATGAGGAGACCGATTTTGAAATGACAGATTTGGTTGTTGAAAATTGAGAGGAACAGATGCCCCTAGAGAATTGTGGGTTGAAGAGGGAGTGAAATTTTGATTTCTGAGTAGTTTCCGTTCCATGCAAAATTTGATGATTTCTCCAACCCGATTGTAGGTTGGAGAAAATGGATCATTCACCTAACAAATGCACCGCTTATCCGACCTAGTGGCGACCGACCCTAAAAGAGGACATTCCTCAAACATGAGATGGAGAAGACAGCTATGACAACCGAGGCGTAAACTTGTTGATTTGAGCCGGAGCTCGTTCTTTGACTTCTAAAGCTTCTAACCCACGCATGATTGTCGCCATCTTTGCTTCAGAGGCTATGTTCGCTTCTAAGGAAAGACCACCGGTTTTGGGTTGGGAACCGATGAAACACGGTCATCACAATGTTCCTAATCGCATGGTTTTCTCGATAAACTCTAAAAGTCCCAAGCTTCATCTGATTTTTCTTCATGAAATCCCCTTGACACATTGACTCTAAGGAAGTTTTTGAAGAATAATCCAATCCTTCATAAATGATTTGGCATAATCGCCACTTTTCAAGACCATGGTGAGGACATTGGATAAGAAGATCTTTGAATTTGTCAAAATACTTCCAAAAAGGTTCTCCTGACAATTTTAAAATTTTGAATGTCTGTTTCTAAGCTTGATTGTTTTGTGGATAGGAAAGAATTTTTTCAAAAATGCTATAAATTCACCCCAAGTTGAGATGGAATCAGGGCAAGCTATACAACCATTTTTGGCTTTGTCCTTAAGGGCAAATGGAATAAATCGAGTTTGATCGATCTTCTCGCTAAGTCTCTCATCTTAATCATGAGGCAAACTTCTTCAAATTCGAGATGAAAATGTAAGCCGCCTTCGTTTCTACTCCTAGAATTTGGGAAGCATGTTAATAAAATGCGGTCTAAGTTCAAAATTGGTTTCATTTACCTCGAGTTTTATGCAAGAGGGGATTGCATTTCTAGTGGGGTAACAAACATCTTGAAGAACAGTGGGTTGGTATTAGCCATTTCGCTTGGTTCAAGAGATGAATCAAAACTAATTAAACGATTAGTATTATCCCTAACCCAAGTTTGCATACACCAAAATCAAAATTTTTTTAATTTGAAAAAGGATAAGAGAAAAGTTAAGAAGATGATGAGAAAAAATAAGGAAAAACTAAAAAAATAAAGGCAATCACTTTCCAATCACCCTAACTCTAGGGTTAAGCCTAAAGTTGACTTAGACCAGCTCCTAACCAAAAATTCCCTTAGTGAAAAGATCAAAGTTTACTTGGGTAATTAGCCGTATGGATAGTACTAGAGGGAGATCAAAGATCATTAAGTACCTCTTTTCCTTTCTGAGCTTTACGCAACCCCTAAACCTTGCCTTAGACACCAATTAATCCAAATAAACTTGGACCGGTTCACTTAAGAAATTATTGTTCCTTAATGAGCTCTCAATCCTTAGGGGCCAACGCCTAATCAAATTTTAAGAGGCTTGGTAAGTGTAGTGAGGAATTAGTGATTTTGGGCAAAGGAAAGGGTGATGAAATCCCCACCTTATCTTGATTCGTGGTTTTACCCTTAAAATATTTTCGTGTGTGCCAAATCAAGATGCTCAAATCACTTTGGTGAATTCCTACTATTATATGAAATGCAACCCTAAGAATTAAAAGCAACTAAAAGGATGCAAAAACAAAAATCTTTTAAGTTTTTATTATGGTCGACAATCAAAGAAATGAAGTTTATTAGGGTCGACAAGGGTAAAAATCTTTTATTTTTTATTTTTTATTTTTTTTATCCTAATTGTCTCTAATGTATATGAACTATCTAAAGGGTGGAATTGAAAATACTAGATAGAGAAGTTAACGCTAAAAGCAATGCAAAGCCTCGTTGAGGCAATTCTTCAATCTTGAATCTTCAACTCTTGATCTTCAAGCTCCAAGTTCCTATTAACAAAAGAAAACACACAAAATAAAACCAAACTTAATGAAAATCCTACTTATGCACTCTCCAAGAACGGCGCCAAAAACTTGATGGGTAATTTTGAGTGATTACCTAAGTTGCAAGTATACAACCCTTATCAAGTTATAGTATAAAAGATTATCGATCCCACGAGGAACGGAAAGTAGGAGAGTTTTGCTCAAGTTTTGGTTCTCAAATTATGACAAGTAGGAGTTTATGTACAAATATAATGAAAATGATAAAATGGTGAATGTGGATGTGGAGAGGTTAAGAGAGTGGATTGTGGATTATGTGCAAAGGAGGAGAAAAATAAAGTTGAGAGGTGGTGGGGTTATATGCACATAATAAAACGGTTTGAGATTATATGCACATGGAGGAAAATGAGATTGAGAGAAAATAAGTGCAAAATAAAAGAAAGCAAGATTGAGAGAGAGAGAGAAGAAAATCAAAATCAAGAATAAATAAAAAATAAGCAACAAATGGAAAATAAGGATAAGTGCAAAATCAAGGTAAAGTATGGAGGATTAATTAAAGATATGAGGAATCTAGAGTAGATCCACTTAGCTTATCTCAATCTCATGGAAATGAGTTGGATTTGTTAGCTAGTTTCAAACAATCTCTAGGATCCCACTAATATTAGCTCCACACTTAGAAAAGGGTAATTCCCTAGAGGGTTCTAGCCTCAAGGTGAATTAAAGAAAAGGAAAATCTATTCTAGAAAGTAAATACATTGCATGAAAGTAAATTGCATGAAAGTAAATTGCATGAAATTAAATTGCATGAAAGTAAATCTAAGCTACAAAGCAATAAATGAACAAGAAAGGAAATGAAAAAGAAATAAAATAGAAACCAACAACTCCTCGATCTTAATCTAATCCTCCTTTGGTCCTTGGATTAGAAGAAGAGAAAGGAAATTGAAGGTGAAACATTTCATTTATTGTGTAATAAAGTTACAATTTTGGAAGGTCTTCAATGAAGAGTGACCCTCCTCTCCAAATGGAGTTTTTACAAAATATTTCACACTCAAAACCCTCACTTTCACCCCTATTTATAGCCCAACGGTTGATGTGAACCATTGATCAAACCTAGCCAAAAAGGAAGAGAAATCCACCATTAATTCTGAATTGTAAACCGACGGTTATCGATATTAACCCTGTTAGCCAACCGTTGGTCAACCGATTGGTTCCCAACCTAATTTGTCTTTTCTTGATTTTTCTTCAATTAAATTTCGATCAATTTGGTATCTTGGGCCTTCGCTTGTCTTCAGATTTGGGCTTAAATTGGTAGAAATTCGTGAGAATTTGAGTCATTTGGGCTTTTATTCATTATTTCTTTATTAGCCCGCAAAATAAGATAAAAATAATTATTAGTAATATCGCTATTCATATAACATAGGTAATAAGGGTATAAAATGTAATTAAAATGTGATAATCAGCGGCGACGGGCGGTTGGCTAGCTGGCGCCACGCTTCACGCCACTGGCTGGCACTGGGCTGCTACCAAGGCTGGTTAGCTGATAAGCAATACCAAGACGGCATATGCCAGGTATTATGTCATACGGCTATGTCCAAGAAGCGCCGGCCATTGCTCTGTGACGGATTGTGTAGCTTTTTGACACTTTATTTGTGATTTTTTAGCCATGTATCCGACTTTTGTTGTATTTTGCCCGATGTCGTTGGGAGATCACGCCCGGAGCCGGCCGATCAAGACGCCGTGAATGCACGCCCTTTTTCTGGTGCGCTAACTTATTACCTTCTCGCGTATATACGCTATATCCCCGCTTCGTTTCTCCTTTGTGAGGCGATTGGGAAGAGCCGAACTCCTCCTTTGTGGGGACCGACGCTTCAGATTGTGTAATTTCGCTATGACCCCGCCGTTTCCTCCTTTGTGAGGCGATTGAAGAGCCGAGATTCTCCTTCGCGGAGGATTGAGGCTTCAAAGATCACCCGCCTCGATAGTTTTAACGGAGCGATTTCACACCAGACCAGAATATATTGCCGCTTGGTTTACGCCGCTATATTTATCGTTCCTCGGTATCCGATACGGATGAAATCGTCGCATTCGGCCATAAGGTCGACCTCGGTTTCGAGAAGAGTTCTACGCCTTATGCCGCTTCCTTTTTCAAGATATTCTCCTAAATGATCTGTTAACCTTTGTTCTCTTTGTGGTAGCGGATGCTCCGGCGACTATTCGCCTATTTCAAGGCTCCAAATGTCAAGTCTCGATTCTTAAGGTCATCCGAGAAGATCTCTTTCCACCGAGGAAGCTTAACCGCCAGGCGCAACACCCGCAGAAGAAACCCGCTGGCTCCGAGCCTACTATCATAATTTCGATGATGAGTTTGAGGGATCGCCTATCATCCGATCCGCCTTTATGTACTTTGGCCGAACCAGATTTCCCGAATTCTCGAAGTATAGGGCCGGTGAGGCCCCGGTTAATCTTGACGACCACTCCCACGAATTCAACCTATCGCCGAGATTGACCTCGCAAAAATCGCTCCTCGACTCAGCTCGGATGGGTCTCCTTCACCTGTTGGAGAATGGTTTGAAACAGCGATTCTATTATCGGGTTAGATGGGCTGACCTCTATGGACTTCGCCCATTCATATTGAGTACCTTGGAGGAAATTCAACGGTTGGTGGCCCTCACCTAGTTAATCGCTAGAGCAAAGCTCACTAGTCGGGCTAACTTTATGCATCGGTGGAGAATTTAGCCTTTTTGAATCACATGAGGTGATAACGACTCATCAACGGCTCTGATCAAGGCTTCGCGGAACGCTGGGAGAGGAAAATATCGAGCAAGAGATCATTTTTCAACTCATATGAGCGACAAGTGTCGCTTGCGCCGCCGATAAACTTGTACCACACCCATGTCGAACGCATGTGAATCGACTGCTCAAGGGGAAGATTGAAGAATTTCACACGGAGTGCACCAGAGTCCGTAATGTCACTGAACGCGGAAGCGAAGTCCTCGAGGCGAGCAAGGCCGGGAACACGCTGCCGCTATTGCCGCGGAACTCAAGAGGAACTTGAGAAGGAAGCCAAAGCTCGGTTCGAGCAAAACAGAGGAAGAATCTAGCCGCCAAGGCCGACCTTGCTTCCTTCACATTACCGATTGCGCCAATGAAGTCCGATGTCGCGAGACTTCTTTGTTCACCAGTCGTTACGCTTTTATTTAGATGTATTATCATAACTTTGCTTGAATCAATTGTCTCGACAATTGTAGCTCCTTTTATATTTGCTTCAAATGAATAAGATCTTCCTTTTCATTGCTTATTATGATTCTTTTATTTCGTCTCAAATAATTAACCATAATACTTATAGGATTTTTGGCAAACCCTCGCCAACGGTTTGATTAGCCTTTACCAACTACCGCTTGAGTTGGGCTAGCGGCGATTATCCGATCCGCTCAAGACGCGGACGCTGTGCTAGAAGAATGAAACTCTTCTAGACTCGCTATGATATTGAATACATAGACTCTGTACTCTTTTACGGCAAGAGATCACCCCGCAACGCTGTGAGGCTGGCTTAATCCCTTCTTAGGCTTTCGGATGAAATACCCCGTAATCGATCTCCGTGTCTTCTTCAATCGGAGAAAGACTAAACCGCAACGCTGCGGTGAGGCGTTGGCTTATCCCTTCTTAGGTTTCGAATAAAATACCCTTAATCGATCTCGTGTCTTCTTCAATCGGAGAAAGACTAAACCGCAACGCAGGTGAGGCTGACTTTAGGTTATTGGCCAACCCCGTTCAACGGGTTTGATGAGCCTTTACCAACTACCGCTTGAGTTGGGCTACGTATGGATTATCCGATCCGCTCTCGCATGACGCTATGCTAAAAGAATGAGACTCTTAGACTTAATGCTACGATGTTGAATACGTAGGCTTCGCTTTTTTCACGCGAAGACTAACCCGCGACGCTGCAGTTAGGCGCTGGCTTTATCCCTTCTTAGGCTTCGTGGATAAAATGCCCCTTAATCGAACTTTGGTGTCTTCTTCAATCGAGAAAGACTAAACCGCAACGCTGCGGTGAGGCGCTGGCTTTATCCCTTCTTAGGCTTCAGATAAAATGCCCTAATCAAACTCGTGTCTTTAATCGGGAAAGACTAAACCGCAACGCTGAGAGGCGCTGGCTTTATCCCTTCTTAGGCTTCGGATAAAATGCCCTAATCGATCTCCGTGTCTTCTTCAATCGAAAAGACTAAACCGCAACGCCGGGAGGCGCTGCTTTATCCCTTCTTAGGCTTCGGATAAAATACCTGCAATCCATCTTCGTGTCTTCTTCAATCGAAAAGACTAAACCGCAACGCTGTGGTGAGGCGCTGGCTTTATCCCTTCTTAGGCTTCGATAAAATGCCCCAAGATGAATCTTGGTGTCTTTTGACCGAGAATGACCGAACCGATTAAGATTGATTGAGGTGGGAAAGGAAGAATGTGTTCTATTTCCTGATGAGGCTAACAGCCAGATTCCTTGTCAGTAGGAATCGAAAAGACTCGTGACCTTCACGGACTACCTGGTCTGAAAATCTCTACAAGATACCTTCACCGGCGCTACCTAAGATAGAGATGGAACTAAAAGTGGATCTCCACCGAGAACCTAGAGACTGTGACCTTCAAAGGACAACCCGGTCCGAAATATCCCTACAAGATACCTTCACCGGCTTACCTAAGATGAAGATGGAACTAAGAGGGATCTCCACCGAGAACCGAAGAGACTCAACCTTCACCGGACAACCTGTCCGAAATATCCCTACAAGATACCTTCACCGGGCCACCTAAGATAAGAGGGGAACTAAGAGTGGATCTCCACTGAACCGAAGAGACTCAGCACCTTCACGACAACCTGGTCTCGAATATCCTACAAGATACCTTCACCGGCGCTACCTAAGATGAAGATGGAACTAAGAGTGGATCTCCACTCGAGAACCGAAGAGACTCAGCACCTTCACGGACAACCTGGTCCGAAAATATCCCTACAAGATACCTTCACCGGGCTACCTAAGATGAAGATGGAACTAAGAGTGGATCTCCACTCCGAGAACGAAGAGACTCAAGCACCTTCACCGGACAACCCGGTCTCGAAAATATCCCGCGATACCGGCGCTACCTAAGATGAAGATGGAACTAAGAGGATCTCCACCGAACCGAAGAGACTCAAAGATCTTCACGGACAACCGGTTCGAAATATCTACAAGATACTTCAACTACCTAAGATAAAGATGGAAAGAACCCTCCGCTTATCACTTAAAGGGGTCCGATGCTTGGAGAGGAAGAATTTTATATTCTATCTCCCACGAAAAGGGATTTTAATTGGGCCTCTTGTTCATAGAAGGAATCAAGAGGAGATTGTGGCAATGTACCGTAGTATTTAGGCCCACCGCCAAGGAGTTTGATCGGGGAAATTATGATGGAGGATAAATCTAGGTTATCCTCAAGGAAAGTGGGTAACACATCCCACGAGGAACTTCCGCTGAACGGGTTATCCCGAAGATACTAAGGGTAGTATTTCTTCAGAACTTCCCATTTATCTAAGATAATTGGCCGCCATTTAGGTAATTAGGCGATACGCACCATTGAGTAGACCGCTTTATTACAAACGGCCTCCCATTTAGGTTCAATTTACCTTTCTTCTTGAAGTGAGGATTATCTACGCCGAAATGAGGACCAAATCTCCTTCTCTGTTCTCTTCGTCGAACTTTCTTGTTGAAAGCCCTCACATCCTAGCTTGGTAGAACTCAATGCATTGTTGAGCCTCCGCGCTTCTCATCTAACATCTCAAGTTCTTCGAGACGCTTCGATGTTGTTCTTCTGGCCATCATCTCGCGGAAAGGGCGAAGTGACGGATCTCGATCTCCAACGGAGAATCGCTTCACATCCGTAGACCGTAGAATACGGGTTCTCCATTGGCGTATGCATGCAGCGATATGCCCGTGAAAGCCCGAAGTTTATCATCCCGCCTCTTGTTATTCTTCACAAGCTTCGACAAGATCTTGATAATCGCCTTGTTGAACTTGCCAATCCATTTGGTACCGATTATAGGTCGCTGACAGACGCCTTGTATCTTGAATTTCTCGCAAAACCCGATGAAGGAATTGCCGATGAATTGGGGACCGCTGTCGCACGATCCGTTGGGACACCATGTCGATAGATGACATGGTGTTTGATAAATTTAATGACTCCGTGACGCTTTACTTCCTTTAGCGATTGCTTCCGCCCACTTGGAGAAGTAGCCTGGTGATCGCTAGAATAAACCGACGCCTTTGACCGACGGAGGAAAAATGGGACCTACAATGTCCATTCCCCATGTCTCAATGGCCGTGATGTCGGCGATGCAACCGCCAGAGGCCGATGCATATAATTCGCGGAATTTGACACGCTGGCATTTCGAAATGCATCGATCCGCCATTAATCATCGTCGAAGTAGCCCATTCTCCCGGGTTCGATCAGAGCTTGGGACCGCCGGTGCGCACCACATTCACCTTCGTGTGCTTCCCGAAGGACTCTCCTCGCTTCTTTGTTTGAGAGGCATCGAGCAAAGACCATTGTACCGACGATATAACATCCGGGTTTGAGTGTCATAAAGAATCTTGGAGCTCTTCACGGATTGACTCTTCCCTCACGCCTTCCCACGTAATGCCATGTAAGACGAAGTCATGATAGGAAAGCCAATCTCGGCTCCAACTTGGTTTGGGTTGCATGTACTTTTGGTAACTACCCCTTATCTTCTTGTGTCTCATCGTGATAATGGTACGAAGAGTTGGTGAGTCCCGACCGTAACTAGTTGCTCGGCCTCTGTTGTGTTAACGACACGCCTAACGCCGCCAGCATCCGCGATAAGCTGCTTTTGAGGCTGATATATTCGATGAAAACTCTTCAATGAGTCCGCTTATTTCAACAGCCTATCCGATGATAGGGATTAGATCCGATTCTCGACTCTCAGTCACCACTTAACCCGCTTAACTATCAATTAATCTTTACGCCGAGATATTCGATTCCCACTCTTAGCTAAACTAAGTCCAATAAGTAGCGACATTCACCACGCTATTAGAGCAAGGTTCGAGTGAATAAGCACGGGCATGACATGATTCCTCGGGAAACTAAGACAACCCGATTCTGGGCGAAATCTTAGAACATCCGGGGCACTTGCCACGCAGTAGCTCGAGAAGCCCGCCAAAGTAACGCCATATTTGTTGGTGCGATGTAGTGTTAACTTCGGGACTTCATCCGAAGATCATCATATAGCTCAATCAAGGCCCTGCTCCGGGCCGGGTACCAAGAGATCGCGAAATCGCTTGTCCTTTGACCGACGGAGGAAAATGGGACCTACAATGTCCATTCCCCATGTCTCAATGGCCGATGTGGCCGGGATGCAACCGCCAGAGGCCGATGATAATTCGCGGAATTTGACACGCTGGCATTTCGAGCGTGCTCGACCGCGCCATTAATCATCGCTACGGCAGCCCATTCTCCTCGTTCGATCAGAGCTTGGGACCAGCCGGTGCATTCACATTCACCTTCGTGCTTCCCGAAGGACTCTCCCGCCTCTTTGTTTGAGAGGCATCGAGCAAAGACCATTGTACCGACATATAACATCCGGGTTTGAGTGTCATAAAAGTTGGAGCTTTCGCCGATTGACTCTTCTCTCACGCCCCACGTAATGCCATGTAAGACGAAGTCGATGATAGAAAGCCAATCTCGGCTCCAACTTGGTTTGGGTTGCATGTACTTCTTGGTAACTACCCCTTATCTTCTTGTGTCTCATCGTATAATGGTACGAAGAGTTGGTGAGTCCCGACCGTAACTAGTTGCTCGGTCTCTAAGGTTGTGCACGCGATACGCCTAACGCCGCATCCGCATAAGCCGCTTTGGAGGCTGGATATATTCGATGAAAACTCTTCAATGAGTCCGCTTATTTCAACAGCCTATCCGATGATAGGGATTAGATCCGATTCCCGACTGTAGTCACCACGAACCTCGCTTAACTATCAATCAATCCTTTACGCCGAGATATTCGACCCCAAATTCTTAGCTAAACTAAGTCCAATAAGTAGCGATTGTATTCAGCCACGCTATTAGAGCAAGGTTCGAGTGAATAAGCACGGGCATGACATGACCGGGAAACTAAGACAACCCCGACCGGCGAAATCTTAGAACATCCGGGGCACTTGCCACGCCAGTAGCTCGAGAAGTCCGCCAAAGTACACGCCATATTTGTTGGTGCGATGTAGTGTTAACTGCGGACTTCATCCGAAGATCATCATATAGCTCAATCAAGGTCCGTTGTCGGGCCGGGTACCAAGAGATCGCAAATCGCTTGTCCTTTGACCGACTTCGTTTGAAGTGTAAGTCATATCGACAAGAGCAAGGCCCATTTCGCCAAACGCCAACTCATCGAGGCCGGCTGGTCATAAATATCCGACCGGATTCACGCTAGAAATAACATAAATCGCCTCGTCCGACTAAATAGTGCCGCATCAATCGCTAACACTAATGCAAGGCACCGCCGCACCATTGATATCGACTCAAAGACCACTAATGTTCGCCGTAATACATCGCCTGCTCGGACCGCCATCGCCTTGCGCGAGTAAAGCTTTAACGAAAGTGATCCGCTGCCTTGACGTAGATCAAAAACGTCGACCGCGGCAACAAGAACAGAGGTTTAGCGAGATACGATTTGATCTCTTCGAATGCTTCGGCAAAGGCCGCCCCAAATAAATGACACGCCTCTTCTTGTTCAACTTTGAGAACGGTTGGCACTTCCTCGATAGGTTCGATATGAACCGCCGGATGTACGCCAATCGCCTCTTGTAACCCCCGAAGTTCTCTCGATTGAGGTTGCAACTCTTGAATCGCCTTCACTTTGTCGATCGACGGGATTCCTTTGTCGGTGATGACAAAACCAGGAACTTGCCACCGGACATCCCAAGGAAGGATTTGGCAGGTTCATCTTTAGCCGATGAGTCCGCATGAGTTCAATACCGCTCTAAGATCTTTGATGTGATCTCCTTTGTCACTTTTCACGACCAAATCGCCGACGAGCATTCGACCGCTTTCTCAAGATGATCCCGAAAATCTCGCCATTGCTCGCCGGTATGTTACGCAGATTTTTGAGGCCGAACGCATGACCGTAGCAATATATGCCGATGGCTGCTTCAACTGCAGTTTACGCCATCGGTGCATCTTGATTTGATTATACCCTAAAAGCCATCCATAAAGGACATTCTTTCAAATCCACACGATTGTCGACTATGACATCGCGATTGGTAGAGGAAAGTCATCTTTGGGGCAAGCAAAGATTCAAGTCTCTATAGTCAACACGCATCCTAATCGAACCATTCTTCTTCATGACGGACTATATTCGCCACCCAACTGGATGTGAATTTCCTCGATGAATCCCGATTCTATGAGTTTCTTCACTGCCAACGATTGCCTCCAATATTTGTGATCTAAACCGCCTTTGCCGCTGTTTTTGACAGTTTGACATCCGCTTTGATGTTGAGGCTATGTGTTGCCACATTAGGTCGAAGTCCTCGCATGTCCTCGTGAATCTGTGCTAATACATCGATATACCTCGATTAGGGCAATCAACTCTTCCTTTCTTCCGAGGGGAGCGTGATGTCGATGTTAATGAGCTTAGGATGCTCTCTCCATCACCCATATTAACCTCGACTACCTCATCCTTAGTGGGGGTTCTTTGTTCAACCTGTCCTCAAACCGCTTCTTGGAGTTGATGGATCCATGGGTCTTCCCATGCCGGCATGTCTTCATCACTCTCAACAAGAGTGTGATCGATCAGCCATATTTGACATCAAAGCCTGCTTGTCCAAGGTCAGTGTCAATCCTAAGTCGATGAATCGCATTTAATGTCCGCCTCCCTCATTGGGTGGAGCATTCATCTTCCGAGGAGGATTCAGATCCCAACCTCCTGGTCATATCACTTTGAGACTGGATCTTCTTGGCATTTTGTTGCCAAGCCTATCAAAGAGCGCACTTCTTCGAGCCGCTCTGCGCTTACATTCCCACAACAACCCCATTAGTTTGAGAACACGGACAATGCATGTTCAATTCGGGAATTTCTTCGAGATTTACTGCACTTCAAAGACGATAGTATAACTCATCGGCATGAATGCGCCGAGCAACCCTTCGTAAGCTGGTATGACTCTCGTGTATAACGCCACCGTCGATGAAAACGTCTCCTTCTCGAGGATGAGTCACATTATCGAGGTTCCAAGAGTCACTAATCTCAACGCTCGCTTTTTATGAGCCGGGTTTCGACGCCTCGAACTCATCCTGAGAGCTACATGGAATCTTCTTATCACGGTTGAGGTGGTGCGACCTCGTACTGTGAGTGACCCGACTTCCTTAACGGGCCCAATCGCTCTTTGATCGGAATTTTACCTCATCATCATGCAATGAGCCGAGGTGCTCCGCCGCTTTCTTCGAAGCTCCAACGAGCTCGACCGGCATGCATCGAGGTGGATGGCAACTTGATGCGATGGCCGAGGTGGAATCGAGACGCGGCCTCTTGAGATCCGGGCTCCGCTGGATTTATCGTGAACAATGTTGTTGATGATTGATGAGATTGCCGATGAAGAGCTTGATCTCTTTCTCCCGAAGTGTTGATCTCCAAAAGTTCCAAAAGCTTCTGCCTAATGGCTACTCACCGCCATGCAAAAGATTGGGAAAACGCTGGTTAACCGATGCCCACTACTTAATCCACGGGTAAATTGGGATTCGACCGAGGCGCCGCCGAGCCTCGTTAATAACGCAGCTTCTTCAACCTCGCCGCAATTTTGATTGCATAATGAGGTCCGCTACTTGAATGAACTTCACTATATGACTAGTTTCATTGCTATTAACTTCAATAATGCATTTATGCATTTTGTTGGATAACGAAGCTTCGCTGGCCAGAGGCGAACCTCGTGATAAGTCAGCCGCGCAAGTGGGCTTAACCTCTAAGATTAAAGTCCGCTTCAGACGAATGTCGAAGCCAGCCCTCTTGTGAACCTCTGATGAAAGTGGAAATCATGGTGGGGCTTAACTTCGCCGACCACTATTATAGGCGAAGCTTGCTGACCATCGTTGTAGCGAACTCATCACATGATCGAGCTTCGCTGTATGAACCTCGATCGAATGGAGAGCTACCGCTGGCTTAACCTCGTCCGAATGGAGAGCCACGCTTGGCTTAACTTCGCCCAATGAAGAGTTTCGCTGGCTTAACCTCGATCAATGAAGGGCTTACCGCCTTAACCTCGACCGAATGGAGACGCCATAACCCTCGCATCAATGGAGAGCCACGCTGGCAAACCTCGCTCGATGAAGGGTTTCGCCGCTGGCTTAACCTCGACGAATGGAGAGCTTCACGCTGGCTTAACCTCGCTCGAATGAAGAGCCGCCGCTGCAACCTCGCTCAACGGAGAGCTTCGGCCAAGCAACCTCGCTCGAATGAAGGGCTTCATTGCCATGAACTCCTCGACGAATGGAGAGTCATGGCGAACCTCGTCTCAATGAAAATCGACTATCTCGGACGAGATGGAGCCAACCAAACCCACCCGGGGGTTCGGCTTTCCTCGCCATTTTGCCCAATTCCTTCCTGCTTGAGAGATATCGCAGACTTTGTAAAGTGAACTTAACCTTTAGGCTGAGAACGATCCGGACGAGGACGATAGTATGATACTCCAAATGAACCCTGGATCAACTTGGATTCGCTGACTTTGCCGAGCCGCACTATTACACCCTACGCAGAAGTTTTCGGCGTCCCGCCAGCCTTAGGCTGGGGTCAAGGGGGCGGCCCGAATTTTTTTTCCTATCCGTCCCTGAGGCCTTTGACTTCTTCTTCGACCGATCTCAATTGCTGCGCTACATACACGACGATCTCGACTTGAGACCGCTGGCTCCCACTGGTCGCCACCTTGTTCATGTAAAGTTGGGATGATTGTCATTGATTTGAATTTGCTATTGCCTTCTTTGGCCTACAACAAAATTCAAAAGAAATGCCTTTTATTTTGCATGCATAAATGAAAATAAAGATTACAACTTTTATCCTTGTGAACAAACACGAGATCTCATATGTCGAGGTCCTCGCTATGGGTTCTTTTGCCCGTGTTTGGACTTTTGTGTCCGTGGACCAAACAATTCCAATCCATGTAGAGACCGGGTTCTGAACTACAGATAAAGGCTCGCTTCACGAAGGAACGGTTACCGAGGGGATCACACTCACGAAGGAGAGGATCGCCGCGGGATCACACTCAATGGCTGAGAGGATCACCGAGCGGGTGAGATCTACTAGGAGAAATCATTGCTATCCCGAGGTTAAGACGGCTTAACCTAGAGGGTATCTCAGAGTTCGACCACCCGCCATCTTCCGCTTGTAGATCAGGACGCCGACGACTTGTGCTCACGTGCTCGAACGCAGGCCGACGGCTCAGGATCCGTGGAGAACTCTTCGTAAAATCCTCGAAAATCCCAAGTCCTAAGTCCTCCAAAACTGGCCCAAATTCTCTCCAGCCGCCGCCCCCTCAAATTCATGACCCCCATTTATACAATGGGGGTGTATGCGCCGGCCAAGTGGTTTCCATTTACTTGCCGAGCCACCTGCTGTTGCCAGTTAAGGTGGCTCGGCCAGGCCGAGCCACCTTGGCCATTTGGCCGAGGTGTCGCTTTGAGTCGCTTTTTCCGTGGCTGCTGCCACAAGTCTCCGCCGATTCTTCGCCGATTCTTTCTGGCCTTCCGCTTAGTTTTGTTCCTGTAATGTCGCCGTTGTGTTTGAGTCCGTGTCTGATCAACTTTCTCGAGCTTAAGCGCCCGCTTGCATTGACGGACTAAGCACGATGTATTCCGCCTCGCCAACGCTGAGTTTAGTCAACTCGCACGTCGCTTTATCATTGCATCGCCTTCGCCAATTCACTTCATGTTTCGCCGACCGCTTCTACGCTGTGGCGGACGCCGCGCTTTGGCGATGTCGGGTTTATCGAATGGATCGTTACAACCCACCGCCACGAAGTTTCGCTCGCAATCGATAAGCAATTTTATGCCTACACCTTCATGACGAAGAGTCTAACGAACCGATCTATTTAAAATCTAAATTGTATACTTGCAAGATGGAGGAGGGCTCATCAATCCGAAATACATCAACAAGTTTGATAGGATCATATCGACTTTGAAAGACATAGATGTGAAAGTTATAAATGAGGATCGACGCTTCTACTACTGGCCCCTCGCCAAGTCTTATAAGAACCTAGTGCAAACACCGATGCTTGTGGAGACAATTTGAAGATGGATGAGACTAGAACGGGCGCTTCTAGCGATGACCTTTGAAAGGTTGCAACCAAGGACATGACTACTGGTGGTAACAAAGAACAAGTGGATTGTTTGCTAGAGGAAGGAGCAATGAGCGAGGAAAAGGTAAGGGAGGAAAGTCTAGATCTAAATCGAGACCTCTTTTGGGAAAAATCGGTTTCAAATGCGTGAAGTTGGGCATTTCAAGGTTGATCTGTCCAAATAAGAGAGTAGGTGGAAAGAAGAACAACAACAAGACTAAGAGAAGAGAGAGGGTAAGGAAGAGGCGAGCTACGTTTCAGAGGAAGGAGCGATAAGGAGTGCTATGTCGCCACGTGGCGATGGGATATCTCCTAAAGTGGATACTTGATTCGGTTGCTCTTACCACATGTGTCCAAATAGAAAGTGGTTTACTACCTACGGAGGCATTGATGGTGGAACCATTGATGGGGAATAACCATGCTTGTAAACGGTGGGCTAGGTAATATTAAAATCAAGATGCATGATGGAGTGGTTCAATCTTGACGGATGAGGCATGTTCCCGACTTTGCGAATCTTATCTCAGTTGGTGCATTGGACTCCGCGGTTGTAAAATTGTTACCGAGAACGAGGAAGAAGGTTGTTCGGGTTCCCTTATAGTGATGAAGGGTGTTCGTCACGGTAATTTATATACTCTTCTGCACCGGTGACTCGGAGTTGCGCCGTTGGAACTGAAGAAGTGGTGGAGACCCATGTGAGCACAACGTTATGGCATAGGCAAATGGGCATATGTCGAGAAGGGTCTAGTTCGCTTGGTAAAGAGGGTTTGTGAAGAATCCAAGAAACCTAGCATAAATTTTGGCGGGGATTGTGTGTATGGAAAGTCACACAGTGGTCCGGCTCGGTGCAAGTCTAAGAGCGAGGATACTAGATTATGTGCACACGGATGTTTGGGGTTTGGCTCGCATAACTTTCAAGGGTGATTCCGGATATTTTGTCTCGCTCATAGTACTATTCGAGGTATGCTTGGATTTACTTTCTCAAGCATAAGAATGAGTGTTCGAGATTCAAGAAGCGGGAGCAATGGTTGAGAAATGTGACGGAAAGAAATTGAAGACACCGAGATCCGATAACGCACAGAGCATAGCGATGGTGCTTTTAAGGAGTTCTCGCGATCGTGAAGAAATATTCTACACCGATGTACCAGTCAACACCACAGCAGTAACGGGGGTCGCAGAGACCGAACCAACATTGCGGCGAGAAAGCAATGAGTATGCATCATATGTGGGTTGGGCAAAGCAATGGCGTAGTGGCTACAAATTGTTACACTGCGGAACCGCTCACCATTCCACATTGAATGGTGATATACCCTATAGCGGGTCGTGGGAGCATGCGATTATGATAGGCTCGGAATTTTGATGTACCGCCACTATCACGCCAACGAAGCTTGGACGCGAGGCCAAGAAGGCAATATTCTTAGGATATGGCGGGCGAAAAGGCTATCACCTTGGTGTACGGAAGATTCAAGTTCGTGATCGCAGGATGTTACCTTTGATGAGAAATCCATGATTGCTAGGGCTTCAAGGATGATGGTGTTAGGACCGATGAGACTTCTAAGTCTCGTGTTATTGAAATAGAACCTAAAGACCAACCGTGTTCTAGTCGTGTTCAAGGAAAAGTCAGATGTTGAGCTTGAGTGGAGGTTTAGTAGGAGAATAGCATAACTACAACAACAAAGAATCCTCGAGGATAGTTTGGCTCCACTAGGCCAAGGTGAGCATACAAGCATGCATGTAAGCCGGGACCGATCAACCCTGAAGCACTATGGGCGTTAATTTGGTTGAATACGCGACTCTCAGTGAAGGAGGACGAGCGGTCTCCTTCAAGGAAGCTATTCGACAAGGATAGTGAGAGTTGGTTAGTCTGCGATGGAGGAAGAGATAGAATCTCTTCGAAGAACCAAATATGGGAGGTGGTCCCATCGTCTGAAAAAAGGCTATAAGTGGGTGTATAAAAAAAGGAAGATCTTTCAGAGTTCTGGTACAAGGTACAAGGCAAGCTAGTGGCTAAGGGGTTTGCACAAAGAGAGGGTGTGGATTACAATGAGATATTTTCTCCTATGGTGAAACACACTTCTATTCAAGTGCTATTGAGTATTGTTGCTCATGGTGATCTTGAGCCGAACAACTCGATGTTAAAATGGCCTTCTTGCACGAGACTTGGATGAAGAGATCTACATGCATCAACAGGAGGCTACAAGGTTGAGGACAAGGAGGATCATGTGTGTCGCTTGAAGAAGTCACCATGGATTGAAGCAATCTCCATCGTGGTACAAGCGATTTGACTCCTTCATGCCGGGCTATGGATTTTCTCGGGCGACTATGATTGTTGCGCTTACACTCGGAAGCTTCGTGGAGGTAATTATATCTATCTTCTTTGTATGTGGATGACATGCTTATTGCTTCTAAGAGCGGGGTGGAGATAGATAGTGAAATCTCAACTTGGTGAAGAGTTCGAGATGAAGGACATGGGCTGCTAGGAAAATATCGGGTATGGAGATTAGAAGAGCGGGCGAACCGACGATTGTTCTGAGTCGGCGACTACAGCCGGTGATCGCGAGGTTCGAATGCAGTGCTAAGTCCGTGACTCCATTGGCTTCACACTTTAGGCTTTCGGTAAACAATCTCCCACGTGGGAAGAGAAGGCGATATGGAGCGCGGTTCCATATGCTAGTGCAGCTGGCGCTTTAATGTACGAATGATGTGTACCAGATATTTTACAAAGGTAAGTGTGGTCAGATTCATGGCGAATCCGGAAAGGCGACCGAAAGCAGTGGAAGTGGGTCCCGAGGTACTAAAGGGTACCGTTGAAATGGGTCTGTGTTATGGTGGAGAAACATGTCGAATGGGTTTGTGGACTCGATTATGCGGCGATCTATAGACGGCGATCTACTACTGGTTATGTATTCAAGATACATGGAGCCCTCTAAGTAGTTGGCGATCGATGTTACAGCTACATTGACACTTTCTACTACAGAAAAGTACATGGCCATGACAGAGGGAGTGAAGGAAGCATTGTGGTTGTGTCTTCTAGATGATTTGGGGATTGAGCAAGAGAACGAACTTGTGGTGCGACAATGAGGCGATTCACTTGGCGAAGAATCAAGTTCATCATGCTCACAAGCATATCGATGTCGTATCATTTCGCACGAGATCATAGAGGAAGGTGATATTTCTCTCATGAAGGTATACACTAATGAGAATCCGCACATGCAACATGTTAACCAAGGTGGTAAGCAAGTTTAAGCATTGCTTGACTTGCTTTATATCACCATGTTGATGCCAAGAGGGCATGGACCTTTAAGAATTTAGATCCTGAATCAATTTATTGGATACCGGAAATTCACCCTCATATCGTCCTTCTCATGCTCACCTTCATCGGCACGGAAATCTATAACATTCTCATATTATGAGTTGATCTCCAGTCTCATTTGTTCCTGTACCTAGGTGCACAGGAAACCTCAAAGAAATTGTAATTGTAAAGTCAATGCAAAAAACTACAACTTGATTATAAAGATTGCATGCTTTTACTTGCATGGACAGTGCATGTGTTCATAAGATGACATGCATCAAGATGGAAAGGTCAATGCTATACTCTCTTTTTTTCATTCTCTCTCTCTCCTCCCCACCCCGCCAGCCACCCTCCCACACACACACAAACACACGCAAATGAGAAGTAGTTTATTTCAGTTGTGATGCATGTGTAATTCTCCTAGCTTCAGGGAATAGTTGCACATATATCGATAATCAAATCGTGTAATTTATGTTGACCTAATTAATTG